>SNQJ01S0070677.1:11212-34481 GCA_010110895.2 Picea sitchensis
CTTCAAAGTGTCATGAACGAAAGAAAGGGAAGGGTAAGTCTCAGCGGGTAGCAGCGTCTACAAAAACTCAAGTGAAGGAATTTGCTAAGAGGTTCGAGAAGGATTTCTTGTTAGTCTCTTGTCTTTCTGGCACAGTTTCCAATGGTGCCTGGTTTGTGGATAGTGGAGCTTCTTGTCACATGACGAGGACACAAGAGTTGCTCACCAATTTGTCAGAGAAGGACTTGGATCTGCATCTGGAGCTTGGCACCAATGCCAAGTGTGGTGTAGAGGGATTTGGGACAGTCAGGTTTCAGTTGGAGTCGGGAGGTTCTTTGGAGGTGGCAAATGTGTTGTATGTTCCAAAGCTCAAAATGAATTTGCTCTCAGTTTCGACAATGGAGGACAGGGGATACACCATCACTTTCAAGGATGGTCAGGTTCTTATTCGGCCAAAAGGATCTAGCCTTGACTCAACACGAGTTCTTGGTAACATAGAGGGAAACCTGTATAGGTTGAAGGCCCAACTAGCACATGCTCTGGTTCATGACAGTGATGACCTATGTGATCTTTGGCATAGGAGGATGGGTCACTTGCATCACAGAGCACTACCTGCACTGAGGTAGATAGTCATTGGTCTTCCGAAGTTCAATGTAGAGCAGCAAGGAGTATGCAAAGGGTGTGCTCTTGGCAAGAATGCCAAGGCTGCTTTTCCAAGCAACGAGACCAGATCCAAGGGATCTTGGATCTAGTACATACAAACGTATGTGGTCTGATGTCAGTGGAGTCAATGAACGGATCCAATTATTTTGCAACCTTCATTGATGATTTCTCTATGAGGACGTGGATTTTCTTCATGACAACCAAGAGTGAGGTCTTCATTCGATTTTGGGAGTTTAAGGCTCTTGTGGAGAATCAAACAAGCAATAAGATCAAAGTCCTAAGGTTAGGGGGTGAGTTCACCTCAAAATACTTCAACGATTTCTGCAGGGAAGCATGGATAAAGAGGGAGTTGACAGTACCTTACAACCCACAGCAGAATGAGTTGCAAAAAGGAAGAATTTTTCCATCATTGGAGCTGCAATGATTCATGACCAGAATTTGCCCATATTCCTTTAGGCAGAGGCATGCAATACAACAGTGTATGTGCAAAACAAGAGTCCTCATAAGGTCTTGGAGGACAAAACTCCAAAAGAGGCGTTCTTTGGAGTGAAGCCAAGGATTGGCCATTTTCGCTAGTTCCAGGGGACTCTTCCATAAGTACCTTCCTCGCTAAGAGGGAGTGTTTGTGTTTTGTAGCTCGGACAAGTACTTCCACATTGGTTTGTGTCTAACATGTGGAAGTCATCATTAATACCTCTTGGAACTTTGGAAATTCACTTTAATAATTAAATTATTAAAGTGAATGTCTTTTTAGAATTAATTGAGGTTAATTTAAATAAAATGCCTAAGTTTTTGGCATTAGTGATTTAAGTTAATTAAGTGAATCTTAGCCATTGATCTCAAGTGATGGAGATTTAATCTCAGCCATTAATCACTTTGGAGGTTAGGGTTTTGGCTCATCCTAAGATTATGAAAGGCAACCAAGGGAGAGGAGAAGATACACATTATGCAAGGAGTCAGTGACTCGTGAGTGGAGAAGGACTTTCACTCTGCGCATTTCAGCGAGAGAAAATTTCTACAAACAGGAAATTTCGAGCAAGTTGTACAAAGCAAGGCAGAGGTCGGGAGATTTTCTGGAGGGGTCGTACAACCCGCAAAAGCTACTAGAGAGGTCGTACAACCCACAACTAGTAGCCATAGGGGTCGTACAGCCCGTAGGAAGTAGTCGTACAGCCCGTAGGAAGTAATCGTACAGCCTGCGACAGGCTATACAACCCGTGGCAGGGGCCGTACAGGTCGTTGTACAGCGAGGTGGGCAGCAGGTAGGGTCAGCAAGAGGGCAGAGGATTTCGTCAAGTGAAATCAACCCAGGTTTTGTTGTTGTTTGTATTTTCTCAGTGGGCCATTATCTCGGTAAGGGAGCCCTAATTTTCATAATAAAATCATCTCGTTGTAGGTTTTCCCTTGCAAGCTTTTTCCAAGGGTATTTACCCAAAATATCTGTGTACAAAGCAAGGCAGAGGTCGGGAGATTTTCTAGAGGGGTCGTACAGCCCACAGAAGCTGCTAGAGAGGTCATACAACCCACAACTAGTAGCCATAGGGGTCGTACAGCCCGTAGGAAGTAATCGTACAGCCTGCGACAAGCTATACAACCCGTGGCAGGGGTCGTACAGGTCGTTGTACAGCAAGGTAGGCAGCAGGCAAGGACAGCAAGAGGGTAGAGGATTTCGTCAGGTGAAATCAACCCAGGTTTTGTTGTTGTTTGTATTTTCTCAGTGGGCCATTATCCCGGTAAGGGAGCCCTAATTTTCATAATAAAATCATCTTGTTGTTGGTTTTCCCTTGCGGGTTTTTTCCAAGGGTATTTACCCAAAATATCTGTGTACATGTGTTTGGTTTCCTATTTTACTTCCGTTGCAGTTTTCTGGTTAAGAATCTCAATGTGCTTTTATTCAGTAGATCTACATTTTATTTCAGCAAGGATTGACTAGGAATTAATTTCCATGAGTGGGGTTTAAGGAAATTTAACATTTGGATGCTTATGTAACTCTTGGTTCAAAGAAGCTAAGAGCCACACTATTGGTTAAGAAAATGGAGGTGGAGCAGCTCCATGCACCTATTTAATCAACATAGCCTTTATCAGGAATAATTTTAAGGATGAAAATTTATCTCAAAATTTAGAAACCATAGTGAATCTTACTAGTCCTTAATATGCAAACTATAAAATGTTTGGCAATAGTTTTGTAAAAATATTCAAATTTCTAAGGATTTTGTATAGTTTCTATAAAATTTGGGTTATTTTAAGGTAAAATAATTTTATTCTATAGAATTTGGGCTTATCATTTTTAGAAAAATGGAAATTGACGAATATGTGTTTTGGAAAAAGCATGGAAAATTAGCCCATGGGCGAAATTTAGCCCCTAAAATTTTCCCTAGCCCTTATCAAGTGTTAGTATTGTTTTTAATGGATGGGCAAATCCAACACGCCATCCCCTCATCAATTTCATAGTACCATCAAGAAATGGACCATTCTTCTTGAAGAAGTAGATGTTCATACTTTTCTTCAAATTATCATAGACAATGCACTTGTTTTCAAGGTTGTCGACTTGAATGTGGAAACTAAATATCCACAAGTATCTTGGACACCTTGCATTGTACATTCTTTGAACTTGGCACTTAAATCTATTGCTTCAAATGTGACATGTATAGGGCGGTCAATTGATCATGCATACCATATCCGTAATTTCATACAAAACAATACCCATGTCCTCACAATTTATAAAAAATTCACACAGTTGTCATTGTTGAAGATCACAAATATTTAGTTTACCTCCTTATTCATCATGCCTAAGAGGTTAAGGGATGTCAAACCTACTCTTGCACCCATGGATATTTTAGAGTTTTAATCATTCTGTTGAAAGCAAGATGTAAATGCTTCAAAGAAGGCCGAGAATATAGTGTTGGATGATTGTTGGTGCGAGAGGGCAGATCTTACCATTAAGATCATGGACCCTATCATTTCTTTGTTGCAATTTAGAGATACAAACCAGATCATATTGGGCAATCTTCAAGAGGGGTGGCACTCCACAATTGAGTATGGGAGGCTAGCTATTTTTGAGAATGAATGTCCTGAGTATGCGACACCACTAAAGATCTTGTTGACTACCATATAGGATATTCTTGTTAGCTAGTGGGAGAATAATTGTACATCTTTGCATTGCTTGGCTCACACATTGAATCCCAGGTACTACAATGATGAGTGACTCAAAGTTGGGCCTACACACAGATTCCCTTCTCACATGAATAAGGAGATTTCAAAAGGGAGAAGACAGCATTGAGCATAAAATATCAAGACAAAGTCACCCTTGAGGTGGAGGAGGGCTTCGTAGAGTTTTCCACTTTCATTGGGAGATTCAAAGGCTATGATTTGATCAAATACAAGGGGCTTAGACCTATGTTTGGTGGGCAATACATGGGGCAGTATGCACTATTCTACAACAGTTATCCATGAGGTTCTTCTCTTAGGTTACTCCATCCTCTTGTTGCGAGGGAAATTGGAGCACATATGGGAATGTGCAAACTTTAAAGAAGCACAAGCTTGAGTAGTCCAGAGTGAAAACAATGGCATATATGTACACAAACCTATGTCTTATATACAGGATGAGGTGAAAGTGGTTGAAGGGAAGGACAAAGATGTGGTATGTATTTCCTGATGATATGGGTTTGGACAACAGCTTTGAATTGGCATTGGCCATCTTGGATCTTAATGCACCAATCCTAGAGCCAGACACTTTTGATGATGATGATCCTCTTCAACAGTCATCTTCCACACCATCAGTTTTAGATCTTGGACTACATATAGATGAGGAAGGAGGCAAGGATGGCGAGCACAGTGGCAGTGCAATGGCAGTGGTGGTGATGTTGAGTTTCTACTTCTGAATCTATATGTATGATGATATGATCTGTCATCTAGATTCTATGTGTATTCTTGAAACTTGTGTGTTTGATGGTCGTTCTCTTGTCCGTAGTGCCTTTTAGGGCTTTGGCATTGCTTGTGGATCTATTATTTGTCGAAAACTCGTCATAATTTCGTGTTCAAACCAGAAGGTTAGCTCTCTATCTTCTTTTAGTACATTGTGGAAAGATGAGGTACGCCATCAACTTTTGGCTAAGGGAGCTCTTTTTAACAAAGATGCTCAATCTTTGGATCACTTAGATTATTCTGCTTTTATTTATACTCTAGTAGTTCTCAGGAAGAGGTTATGAGGCTAATTGTATATACCCTTCCGCATTTTGTTCTTTTTATTGTAAATATTTTTCTATAAATATAAGACATATTTTTCAGGGGAAAAAAATTGCATCCTTATGTATATATTTTATTTCTATATTTTTAATTTTTTTAATTAAATGTATAGTATTTACATTCCCCCCATGACCCATTTCAAAGGATCTACATGTCCCTTGTCAAACACTCGAATCCTCATGTTAGGTGATTTAGGTGCTTAGTAGCTAGTTTAGCAATATTAATAAAATTTGGTGGTTTATTAACATCACTTGATATGATCGTCCATTTGCTAGGCATCTAGAAAGTCTATCTTATAGCTTTGATATAATATTGTGCATGTAGGCCCATGGACCATGGATTAGGGGTTTTGTCAATTTATTACTACAAATATAGGCTTTTCCCTCAAAGCAGAGCATCACTAGACAATTACCCTTTTTGTATGTATTCAAAAGCATATAGGTGTTATCCCTTCTAATTGAATGGCAAAGTGCCCACATTTATTTTGCTAATGCAAGGAGTCTGTAGCCATCACCTGAAAAGCAATGTACTTCCCCCTATCTTCAAGTATTTTGCGCACAATTCATAATATTTCTTCTATTTTGTTGAATATTTCAACTATTTGTTAAAATTTCATACTTTTACAATTACTGAGAATAAATTTCTCTATCCACCCTGTACGTGAGCTATTTGGAGCATTCCATGATATAATCATATATAATCAAATTGTCAATTGGGTTTAGCTTGGGTGGTTGGGAGAAATGATTGTTATCCTCCCACCCGGCTTCAATTCCTGTAAGTGACATGTTGAGCTCATAATGAGAATATTGTTGTAATGGCTTCGAGCCTTGTTGTTGACCAGCCTTATGCCCTAAAGACTCTAAGGTTTACCCTGGGTACCATCCTCAAAATGAGGGGAAGTACTCTAAGGTTTTCCCTGGGCTTTATAACCTGGAAAAAAAAAATCATATATAATCAACTCCCTCATCCTACACCAGAATTGTATGCTAGCCACATCTATAAAATGACAGTAATCCACAAAACATGTCTTTCTCACTTAATGTGCAAAATTTTGAGGTGGAAAATAGCCTTTATTTGGCCATTTGCTGGCCAAACTCTATGCCATTGTTCCTCATAGAAGTTGAGCAAGTTAAATCTGAGGGAAATTTTGTGGGCCATTTATTTCCAAATTGTGTTATTTGATCAATTTACTTGAATCAATTGACAACACCTAATCTAGCATGTTGACATGAACTTGTATGTAATATGGTAAAGTATATATTTTCTTAAACATGTTATTTCCATGAAGTTATCTCTGATTTGATGAACTGAGAAGCTTGCCAACTATACGATACCTCCACAAGGTCATCCTTCCATTTTTCCACACAAGATAGGTCTTATGATTTATCTATTGGGAAATTTCAACACATTAATTATGTCTATGTGGATCATAAATCCAAAGGAATAGCCCAAAGGGTTAGCTCAATCAATTGAACCATCCACCCAAGATATGTTTCCAATAGGAAGGCCATAGGTCACAGGTTCAAATCCAGTCGATTCCTTGGAGTTAGCAACCACTATTGTAACTGGCGGTTGAGCTGCCCTCCATCCAAATATTCCAAGGAAGAGGGGGGGGATCTTGCAAGGTTTTCTTTGTAAAAAAAGTCCAAAGGAATCATGTGATAAATTACCCACACAAAACAAAAGGCCATATGAAGGATCACAAAGGAGTAAGGAAAGGTCATATGAAGTAGCCAAAAGGAATAAGGAAAGGTCATAGGAAGGAAACCAAAGGAGTCGCATGTGGATTTGTATGACATTCATTTTAAGGTGGAACAAAAGGTCATGTGAAGGTAGTCACCTAAGGACCAGTAATTAGATAGGATCATGTGAACACAATCACTGGTGGATCATTAATTAGATAGATATATTAAGGTGGAATGGAACATCCTTCCATTTTGCACAGCAAGATGGTTTTTATTTGTGGGAAATATCAACACATAAATTAGTCTGAGCGGATCATAAGTCCAAAGGTGTCATGTGATAAATTTACCTAAACGAAAGGAAAGGTCATGTGAAGGAATCCAAAGGAGTAAGGAAAGGTCATATGTATTATGAAGTAGTCCAAAGGAGTAAGGAAAGCTCATAGAAAGGACTCCAAAGGAATCATGTGTGGAGTTGTATGATAGTCATATTAAGGTGGAATGAAAGTTCATGTGAAAGTAGTCATTTGATGATCATTAACTAGATAGGTTCATGTGAATGTAGTCACCTGCACATCATTAATTAGATAGATATATTAAGGTGAACTGGACTGTCCTTCCATTTTGCCAGGCGAGATAGGTTTCATCTTCTCTGAAATATCAAAACATAAATTGGTTTGTGTGGATCATAAGTCCAAAGGATTCGTGTGATAAAGTTGCCTGAGCAAAAGAAAAGGCCCTATGCAGTCCAAGGAGTTAGATAAAGTCATAGGAAGTAGTCCAAAAGAGTCGTATGTTAGTAATATTAAGGTGGAACAAACGGTCATGTAAAGGTCTTGTGGATCGTTAATTAGATAGGATCATGTTAAGGTAATCAGTTGAAAATCGTTAATTAGATAGATATATTGAGCTGAAAAGGAAGGTCGTATTCGCTCAGGATTATTAATTAGATATATAGTCACATGAATGTGGAAAGTCATATGAATGAGGAAGGATGGTATTACATTTACTCGTACTTGCACCTAAACCCAGTTTCCAAGTTGGTAAAGATTTTGGTGCATGCAATACCTTTTTTTTAAAGAAAAAGCACAAACAATTACATTATCGTCAAGAAAATGTACACTACAATAACCATGTTTGGGTCACTGACCCGGAAAGACTCAAATTAGTGGCCTGATATTCAATATTTGACCCCTTGACCTGAATCGGAATAGTTAGTGAGAACTATGAACAGTCAGGCCCATATTCTGACCTAATGGCCGAACACTTTCTACAGATATTCTAACAGATGCTGCATCTCCTCACTGGGGATCTTTAACATTGACAAGTATAGCTTTTTTTCCCATTTGTTTCTCGGATTTCTTTCCACTCAACCTAATGGTACAGGGTTGGTAAAGGCTCCAGCGAAACTAACTGTCGAACTTCAACACAATCGATCGTATCTTTCCAGATCAGAGTTGTCCGAGTCATGCGGCCACTTCATCCCCTAGAGGGGCTATCTGTCAGAATAATCTGGTTCGGTTTGTATGACCGTAGCCTTATGGCCATCCCCTGCCCCAGAGGGTGGGACTGGGAACAATGTCAATGCATCAGGGTCAGATGCAGTACTTCGAAAACTATACTTCTCTAACAGTTGTTGCCAATGTGAAATTATTAGACTCGCACTCACGCTCTTTCTTCACTTTTTTTCTCAGAAGAGAAGGATCCGGGTCCGTAGAAAAGAAGTTATGAATTGAAGATATGTTTTCCTCTGCAAATTTCTCTGCTTGTCTGTGTGAATGTATTTGTCACGTGTCCTAAATTTCTAATGACTTATATTCCAAACATTATCAACAACACAATATTCTACTACAACTTATCAGGATAAGTATGTGAATTCAGATTCAATTAAAAACATAAACATATGTTCTACTACAACTTATATAAGAATAAGTATGTGAATTCAGATTCAATTAAAAACATAAACATACTTCTGATACACAATACCTTATCATGGCCCTTGTGAGCACCAGGCACTTCCATGGCCTCCACATCAAAGGAATCCACTCTCTTGGTCTTCCTAACAAGCCTGCGCCTGATTTTTCCTCCACTATCATCATCTTCAACAAACCACCTTGGGGATTCCCCTTCCATTTCACTGCCATCAACCCACCTGGACTCTGATGACAGCAGAGACATTGAGCCCTCACTGATCCCATCCCTATCTTGCTCATCCATCGCAGATATCGGTATGATAATGGGGTTGACAATGACAAGAATGATGCCCACAAGAACAATCAATAAAAACTTCGGAGATTCCCCACAACTGTTTTTAGAAAAGCACAATTTTATCATCCACAGAAGCAGCTTCTGCATTCAAAGACCACAATCCAGCAAAAGAAAGAGCTCAATCTCACAATTTTATCATCCACAAAAGCAGCTCCTGCATTCAAAGCCCACAATCCAGCAAAAGAAAGAGCTCAATCTCTTCGACCCACATCGTAACATGGCAGCCCACATCCATATTTCCATTGAAATCCTGAAAATCCTCCAACCCAAATGAATTTTTCCAGTGATTTCTATGAATACGTTACCATTCTTCCATCAGAAAACTGCTCTGAGGTCACGCTAGTACCGATAAAAATTTAGTGAACGATAAGTAGAAGATATGAAACAAACTCCTACTGTAATAGACACTCGAATCTCGCATGCCCGCCTAACAGATTGTTACTTATCTGGTTACATGAATCCATGTCCTTCCCTACGTCCATAACACATGGAGTCGGGCAGCGGGCACGTCAAGAAGCTGCCCGTGCTTTATCGGTCAGATGGACTCTGATCGTACACGTGGTAAATCCTGGTTGGTCGATTATTTGGCAGCGGCCTCACCCGACAGAGTACAGGCTTTTCTAGGAACTGTAGACCTCGTGACTCGAGGATTATTGTTTAAAAACATGTGGCAAAAACCATGAATTGAAAACAAAATTAGCCCCAATTCCCACTGTTCTCGATCGGAAAAAGAATATATAAAAATAATTACATGGAAAAGAAAATTTAGAATTGGTTTTTATTGTTAACTTATTTTCTGTTAATTAAATATGTTCTATAAAAGTTAATTGGCTGCTATAATTTGAGTAGTTAATTGGTTGATAATTTCAGTAGTTGAGAGAAGTTGTTATTTTTCTAAGGAGGTTTTAAATCTTATTTTATGGCATGTTTACTTTATTTGTGAGTTAATTATTAATTAATTATTTAATTATTGTGAGTCGTAAAAAATCAAATCTTATTTTATGGCATGTTTACTTTATTTGTGAGTTAATTATTAATTAATTATTTAATTATTGTGAGTCGTAAAAAATCGAGTTTGTTCGTTTTAAATTTTAAACTTTAAATCTTATTTTAAGATATATTAACTTTATTGGTGAGCTAATTATTAATTAATTATTGTGAGTTTTGAAGAATTTAGTTTATTTTAAGCAACATTTTTGGGTTTATCTTGAAAAATGTATTACATTGAAAGATACTTATAAACATATCATAGGCTATTTTTAGCCTCGTGGACGTTAAAAATTATTTAGTTTTTTCTTTCTTTCATTTCTTCTCCATGCTTTTTTCTCTCTATGAGCTTTATTGTGACATGCCTTAATGATATCAATTACATTATGGTTTAGCTAGGCCTAAATCTATCTTAATTTCAAATTGATTAAACAAAAAGAGGGATCAAAATAAATGAGATACAAATTTCTAGATATTTAAAAGGTCCCAAGTTAATATAGATATAAAATAATACATATATACCTAATGTTAGAGATCATCCACATTGCTTTGTTATTTTTAATTTTATCTTTAAATATTATATTAAATTTAATTATATCATATGATATTTCAACATTAAGCACATTACACATCTCTCTCCTATAAATTGAAAATTGAAGAATATGCATTCTCTTAATATAATAAAATGGTTAAAAAAAAACATATTTTAGTTTTCTAAGAAAACATCAATCTAACATTTTTTAACTCTTTTCCTCTTTAAATAATGGTCATCTCAAGGAAACATTATACATCTTTCTCATATAGACACCCTTTGAAAAAATATATATTTTTAATCATTCACATTAATAACCAATTAAAAAAATTATCATCCAATTAAAAAAATCTATCATCAAATTAATTAATAATATAACCAATGTAACTACATTTTACATGTAACAAGTTAATAAATGTACACATTTATTATTTATTATGATTGTAACTACAATGTAACTACCTTTTTACCCGTAACAAGTTAATAATGTACACATTTATTATGATTGAGATATGTTGATCTTGTATATTGACCACTTTTGTGCGGTGCATCAATGGAAAGCATTTTAAGCATCAAAAGTTTTATCAATTTTAAAGTTGGGATTGGATGTAACAACGTTTAGAGAAATCTGCATGTTCAACATTTTTGGTGGGGTGTGTTAGTGAAAAGCATTCTTGGTACTAAAAACTTTATGAATCTCAAAGTTAGATTTGATATGAAATCCACAATTGATATGATAGTAATTTTGTCACTTTTGTCACTCAACATTATCAATGATTTGATGGACTGTAATTGTTGTTCACACGTTTTGGGATTTCAATGGCTTATAATTCTGATGTCGTTTTCTTATGGAATTTCCCGTATTTTTTATAAATAATCATTTCTATTTGATTTGTGGAGAACTTTAAACGTAACTTTTATATTTAACAAAAGACTACATGGAATTTGATTTGGTGGGACCCTTTACTAATATATTGACATATCTTTGATGTATTTTCGGAATTGTGTTCCATATGAATACTTGTTTTTGTGATTAAATATAATGGAAGAAGTATTTAGATTGAGGTGTATGTTTTTGGTGTATCTATGTCCAACTCAAAATAATAGCATAAACATATAATGGGCCTAATGGTTAAGAACATGTGTTTCCTCTTAAGAGATTACAAGTTCAAATCCAGAGGGGGGTAGGGTATGTATACCTTCGTAGACTTTACCAGTGAAATCGTTGGGCGGAGGGGGGTCCCTTGTCCCACAAACAAGGGGGTCTCATACACCAATTTGGTGTGTTGGCTTGGTCGTGACCTTAAAAATAGATTATTATTATTAATAATAAGTGGGGAGTTATGTTGATTTAGCAATGAATAGTGGAGCTTTAGCATGAATAATTTAAATTTTGATTTTAATTGTAGTTTTATATTTATGTATTTATGTGAGAAAAGAAGGGAAGGAAATTTTATAATCATAATTTTAAGATACCACAAAAATAATTATCAAAGAATAATTTTTATTTTTGAGAATTCTCAAAACGACGAATTTTAGATTCTTATCCATGAGAGTCTTCAAAGCGACAAATGACCTCACTCAAAATTAGAATCTTTTAAACCCAAAACCAAAATTAGTAGGTAACTTGAAAGTAACTTGAAGGAGGGGGAGGGGGAATGGTTTTTTGAACTTGGAAGCTTGGTTGCGGACCAGTAATGGTTATGTTTCTGCTTCTGGTTTCGGTAGTGAGTAAATGGTTATACAATAGACTGTTAAAGGTGGAGCGGGTTAGTTTTTAACTCTAGTTTTCAGGTATTTATAGTCGCATCTAATGGTCTCTCGCCTCCATTAATTCTAGCTTCGTGTTTACCTACCCTGGAGAACACCAACTTTAGTTTTTTGGCTCTTAGTTTGTAGCGGTTTGATAACACTTAAGGTCTCGGGTCCCATCTGCTATTTATTTCTTCTCTAGGAAATTGAACTCTTGTCAGTCCTCTTTATGGTCAGAGTTTATTGTATTACAGGTGGTCATAAATGGGAACCTTCTCCCATAACGAAGTGGAAAGGAACGTCAGGGCACTCATGAGCGTCGTTGACGAGGTGACTTGGGAACAAGTGGGAATTTATGCCAAGGCAGATGGCTTGGGAAGTGGGCCTTCAGTTTTCCCTACTAGCACATTCACGTCGTCCATTACCTCAGAATTTCCAAGTAACCTTTCGTCTTTACCTCCATCCTGCTCCCCGATAACGCCTCCTGCAAAAAAAAAATCTAACTTTCTATCGTCTGGTCCACAGTCTTTCAATTTACCCATGGTTGTTTCTTAGGGGTTTCCTTCTCTAGAGGGGACAAAGGAAACCACACATATTGACTCACATATCCATTCGAAGGAAGGCGTGGAAAGCAAATAGGAAAGCCAAACGAATGGTGTTATGGTCTGATGTGGGGTTAGAAGAAACCTACAAGATGGCTCTCTGCGGTCTAGTGGGTAGAATTTCTTATAGCTATCTTAGCAAGGAACCTATTGAGGATTAGATTAAAAAATAGTGGTTGTCGCTCTTGGGCTACGAAGCTGAGATTCTCTATCTCACCAAAGGGTGGCTAGGGTTTATCTGCAAGTCTCCGGAGGACGCATCCTTATTAATGAGCACATTGTGGGTATTTGGTGGAAGCAGTGTAATGCTTAAACGGTGGTGGGTTGCCATTAATCTGTCTACTAACCATTTCCAATTTCGACACCTCTGGGTACTCTTACCCGGCCTCCCGTTAAATTTGTGGAATGAAGGTGCCCTGGGGGATATTGGTGATATTCTTGGTAAATTCATATCTCTGGATTCTAAGTTTTTTATTGACCCGGTGCAGAAAATGGACAGGATTCTAGTGGATATGGACATCCATTGCAGGTTACCTGAAACTATTGAAATAGAATGGCGCGATCGTAGAATAGCACAGTCGTTTGACTACCTCAGGTTACCATTTCGTTGCAACCTTTGTCGCCAAACAAGCCACCTTCGTCGTGACTATGCGGGAAAGAAAGTTGAGGACACTGAACTTCAAAGGGACCCACCAGACTATATGGACGAAGAAGATTCTCTGGGATGCGAGAATCTTCAAACAGGAGGGACCCCTATACAACAGCAGGAGGCTCAGTCGACTTTAACGGGTAAGTTACAAAGTCTCTGCCCCACTTTATATACATCACTGACGCACTGGGAGAAGGAGGCTTTAAATAACTCTAACCGGTTACTCTCCTTAACAAATCCGGCGGCGCAGAGTCCTGATAAGGATAAGGAGCCTGTAGACCCTTTAACTTTGAATACCTCTCGGTCTTTTTGTCCTAATGTTCCCGTGGTTAAATCTTATGTCAGTGTGTCATCTGTGGTTCGCACTTCTGAGGTCCCCCAGTCGTCGTTTATATCCTAGGATTTTTCCCAGTCTTTGAACCCCTCACAAGAGGGGCCATTACGATCTCCTTCTCCACCTTTGTACCCTATTCTAAACTCCCCGATTGAGTCAGGTTTTAGAGAGGCTGAGGAGGATGACTCCACTCTCACTGTTGTTCTAGATTCACTGATACCCTTTATCATAAACTCAACTAATAATTTGTGGTTGCCTACCTATCTAGGTAGAGCCATCTATGACCCCAAAGTGGGAACCATAACCTCAACCCCTCTCAAGATTCCTGGAAAGGAGGGTAAGGAATATGCCTGATCTCGGGGCATTGGTATCGAATTGTTGCCCATAAAGACAATAAGTACACATAAAAAATTGGTGGGTCTCACTAAACAGACCAAAGACACAGTCCTTTCCTCCACTGATAGTGGGGCTCTTAGAGCAATGAAAGCCCTCGCGCAAGCTAAGTGATGTTACTGCTCTCCTTAAATATTTGAGGGATTGGAGGCACCCTCAAAGTTGCCTCAATGCGTAGGCTCCTGGATCGCACTCATCCTGACATAGTCTTTCTTCGAGAGACCCTTTCACTTGAATAGAAAGCCAGAGACTTTATGAATCATCTTCGCCCCTCTTGGGTATCGAGTGTTGTAAATTCAGTTGGCAACTCGAGTGGATTACTTGTGACATGGGACCCTAATTTGTATGATTTGGCTCCTTTTCTTACAATTGGACGTATTTTGTTAACAGGCAGGTGTTTAACCAACCAAAGGGAGATCACCCTACTAAATGTTTATGGGTCATGTCTAGATCAGAATCTTCTCTAGAGCTCGTTGGCCGATAGTGGCATCCTCTCCATCAACAATTTGATTATTGATGGCAACCTGAATATCATTATCTCCTCGGATGAGAAATGGGGTGGCTCCTTTGTACCTGGTTTGACAGAGGATTACTATAGAGATTTATTTCTCTCAAAGAAGTCGATTGATGTTAAGTCGATCAAAGTGGTTCCAACATGGCGGAATGGTTGGTCTGGTCAAGAAGCCATAGTGAGATGACTAGACAGGTGCTTGGTATCTGAGGGTTTATTGAAGACAGTTGGATTATCTAGGTCATGGGTGGAATATCCCTATATATCAGATCATGCCTCCATCCTTATCCAGCTGGAAATTCCTTCGATCTACAAGGCTTATCCCTTTAAACACAATGCACTTTGGCTGCAAGATAGTGATTTTGTGGATTTGGTCCATAAAGTTTGGAAAGATCCTATGTTTCTTTTGGAAGGCAATAAGCAAGTCAGACTTGTTTGGAAGTTAAAGGAACTAAAGTGTCAAACAAAAATATGGATTAAAGAAGTAAAGGCGCGCGAGAAGGCACTTTTGGAAAACTCGGAAGCTGAGATCAAACATTATTTGATAAAAATTATTGGGAATCCCAGTTGTCGGGAGGAGGAACATTATCTTTGAGAGCTGGAATTTAACAAGAACACAATTCTGCGTGGGGAGGAGGAGTCTTGGAGACTTCGAAGCAGGGCGACATGGATCAAAAGTGGTGATAATAATACAAAATGTTTCCATAAGGTGGCCATCCACAACAAGAATCAGAAACATGTATGGGAAATCATGAATGGAAATGGAGTCTACCTTACTGATCAAGGGGCGATAAAGGTCGAAGCGGTTGACTACTTTAAACTATTTATTGAAGCCCAATCAAACACTAATATAAATGATCAAGTCAAGATTACAAGTCTTTATCCCAGGATGGTTAACGAGGAGGAAGCGGTATCCCTCTGCAACCTTGTCACATTGGAGGAATTAAAGTCAGTGCTCACAAACTTCAAAAAAGAGAAGAGCTCGGGACCAGATGGGTGGACAGTATAATTCTTTACTTTCTTTTTTTATCTTGTAGGAGAAGACCTTCTTGAGATGGTGGAAGACTCGAGGAGGAAAGGAAACATTTGTGGTGGACTAAACTCTACTTTTATGGCTCTTATTCTGAAGGAAAACAAACATGTTTCCTTCGATGATTTTCGGCCAATCTCATTATGCAATCTTTGTTATAAGATGATTTCCAAAATTATAGCAAATCGGATCAAACCGATTTTGTTGAGATGCCTCTCAGCTGAACAATTGGGGTTTCTTCACGGAAGAAGGATACAAGATGCTATAGGATCAGCCCATGAGAGTCTGCACAGTATAAAAAAAAAGGAAATTAAAGTCTTTGGTGATGAAACTTGACTTGAGGGAAGCCTATGACAGCATAGACTGGGATTACTTAAGACTAACATTAATTACAGTGGGCTTCGGCATTCAGTTGACCAACTGGATTATGAGTTGTGTTACAACTTCCACCTTTGTTGTGTTGTTCAATGGAGAGGCGACATAATTTTTCAAAAGTTGTAGGGGGCTTCGTCAATGATGCCCACTATCTCTGTTATTGTTTATCTTGGTTATGGAAGGGCTTAGTCTGATGTTAAAAAGTAGCATCTCCGAGGGTACAATTACAGGTATAATGGTCTCCAAACTGATAAAGATTGTACATTTATTATTTGTAGATGACGTACTTATTATGACTAAGGCAATTTTAACTGAATGGAGAGAGATCATAGACATACTTCAGCTTTTTTGTATGGCCTCAGGTCTTCGCATTAATAATTCAAAAACTACAATCCATCATGGGGGTTTATCGGAGACGGAATTAACTCCTTTAAAGGAGATTCTTCCTTTTTCTTTTTTCAAGTTGGCGATGGGTTTCAAGTATCTAGGATACTACCTAAAGACTAGTGCCACAAAGACTGGAGATTGGTTATGGCTAGTGAAAAAATTGGAAAAAAAGATTGTGCTTTGGTATAATAAATGGCTTTCTCTAGGTGGTCGTTTTATTTTGGTGAAAGCAGTGTTGGAAAGCCAGACTATTTACTGGATGTCTATGGAGGTCATCCCGCGCACGATTCTAAATAAAATTCGAAAGTTGATGTTTGACTTTCTATGGAGTGGGAACAAGGAAAAGCATTAGTTTCACCTCTGTAGATGGGATATCTTGTCTAGACCAAAGAAATGTGGCGGATGGAGTTTTTGAAACCTCCCACTTTTCAACTTGGCTTTACTAGTTAACACTCTTTGGCGAGTTCTGACACAGGATGGATTATGGAACAGAGTTTTAATGGATAAATATATATGTAATTCAACTGTGATAAATTGGTTAAGAAGGGATTCCCACAAGCATCAAGCGGCATCCAGAATCTGGAATAGTCTCACTAGTAATTTAAATGTGATTCTCCATTGGTTGAGATGGTGCCCAGGCTCAGGTCATTTAATCACCATAGGTAGGGATCAGATAATTGGGATGGGAGACAGATCACTCCTCTCGGAGCCGTTGTTATCCTAACTAAATGATAAAAGAATAACATTCCTGGCACAAGTAAGAGATCCCACCAGCGCGAACTCCATCACTGAGGCTTGGTTGAGCAATGGTTCATTGGGTCTTAGAGGAAGTCTTGCAACTGAGTGGGAGCAGTATTACAAGGCGCAGGCATCACTATCCGGAATTCAATGGACATCGTGGTGTGGACTGGGGGGGATTCTTCGAGCATTTTGACAGTAAAGAACGTGTATAATGCACTCATCACTCCGCTAGACTACCCGATTGAAAGCGGATGGTTATTAAATTTGTGGAAGTGGAATCTTCAATTAAAAATTAAACTACTTTTATGGTTGGCAGGGAATCATAAGGTGGTGACCTGGGATATACTACAGAAAAAAGGTTGGGAGGGTCTAGGGGTCTGTTACCTCTGTAAGCATGATAATGAAGACATTGACCATTTTCTCATCCACTGTACATTCACAAGGGCAATGTGGACTAGTTTATACACTCTCTTTCATTTAAAAAGGAAATGGGAAGGCGTTACAGTCTCGGATTGCTTTTCCGCTTGGTCAAAGGATAAAACAACTCCAACCGGCCTGGTTGCACTCGCTTGTTGGCACTTATATATTGAGAGGAACAAGTCTATTTTTTAGGAGAGAACCCCTTCACATCATGCAGTGGCTCACATGATTTCGGGGTCTTTCTCTTGGCATCCTACATCCCTCAAATTTGTCCCAAACAAGGTGTGCACAATATCATAAAAAGTTGGTTTTTCCTTGGCATGATTTGATGGCGCAGCCCTATCTAATGGTGAGTGTTGTGAAGCTGGAGGCATCATCAAAACTCGTTCGTCGAATGTTTATAAGTGGCACATCAATTGTGGAGAGCTGGAACAAACACAAAGGCAGAGCTCATGGGCTTATGGGCTACACTCACTCTAGCAACTTTATGGTCTATCCAAAAAATCCAAACCCTGGGGGATTCAAAGGTAATTATTGATTGGATAAATCTAAAAGGTAATCTGCAGGCCGTGGACATTGAAGGTTGGAAGCAAAAGACTAGGGATCTGACAAATTCATTTCAAGACATAAGCTTCCAACATATCTACAGGGTCTTCAATAAAAAGGCTGATATATTATCTAAAAGGGGGCTACTGGAACCGGAAGGTAGACTGTCTTTCTATCAATGGTGTAATGGGGTTGAGAGTCCTCATACCCATTTAGACATCTTTGAAGCTTGATCTGGGTAAGGGGCATTTTGTTATGTTCCAGTGCGAAGAGGACATAATCTCTTATATCTGAGTTTTTACATACCTTATGTTCTCAGTTTTTTGTATATTTTGGAGAGTATTGATTGTCTAGTTCATGGTCATTTTTGTAAAGTTCCTGATATGGTTGATCCTGTTGTATTATTAAAGGATTGATTTTGGCATTGTAAATGGAATTATACCTTAATATAATTTCGAGATAATTTTCTATTGGAAAACTTGAAGGAGGGGGCTTTTAAATTTTATTTACATCTCAACCTTTATAGAGATTTGGAGATGAGTAATGTTCATTCTAATGTATGCCTTTGATTATGATGAGGGAGACATGCACTTGGATTTTAGGAATCTAAAAATAGTATTGATGTTTTCTCTAACAAATCAATTTTGTTGCACCAAGAGAAGCAAGGTGTTCTTATCGCTTAGAGGGAAGAGATATGTTATATATGTCCATAACATTAATAAAATAAAACAACTCTTAAGTTTAAGGTGGAAAAAAATTAATGGAAAAATATAATTAGCATGGATCCATCTTAACTCTATATCCATAAAATAATGAAAGGTTTGCACATAAATATTTTTTATCTTTTACAGTACTTAATAAATCCAAGGTCAATATGTCAATTAGATCTAGCTTAGGTGGTTGGGAGGAATGATTGTTATCCTCCCCACCCAAGTTCAAATCCCGCAAGTGACATGTTGAAATCTTAATTTTTTAAGGTTTATCACTACAAGTGACATGTTGAGATCTTAATTTTTTAAGGTTTATCACTACAAATGACATGTTGAAATCTTACCAAGTATATTATTGTCATGACCTTGAGCCCCATATTGAAAAACCCCAAGCTTTGCACAAACCTCATATGCCATGGGTACCATCCTCAAAATAAAGAGAAATACCTAGTAGATTTCCAATAATATATATTCCATGGTAAAAAAACAACAATATTTTTTTCCAATTTATCATTGTGTTAGAAATTTTTAATTGATAATAAATCAAAGAAAACAAATGTGAAAAGAATTTAGCCAATTTAAAAACAATATATATTTTAACTAATACTAAATTAGAAAAAGTATTAACCATTCACATTCTTATCCTAATTTCAACAATCTACATTAATTACGTGTAAATTTGTTATCATAATCTAACCACTAATATAATAAAACAACTCATAATTATGTTCATAACAATGTCATAATTTAACCTTTTCTTATATTTTTGTTGATAAAAAAATACCAAACATAACCTTGCCTTTGCTGATAGCATACACAAAAAAAACCAGTGATCATGTCTCTCTCACACACACATTGTTGTCATTGTTATTGTTCAAACTCTCACCAAGGGAAAGTCTTGCCTGTGAGGGAGAGTTGGGGGCGACGAATAGGCAAGCCGCCCTCTGTCACATCAACGACCTTGTCTCTACACTTTAAGGCTAAGGTTTCTAACCTAAGGAGGGTTTTCCTACGGGGTTAAGACTAAGTCCTCTCATTATATTTGGATGGGAGGGAGGCAAGGACTTGGTTTGACTCAAGGTTGACTATCTTCTCTAAGGGGTAATACAAGTCAAGCGAGAGAAGACAATTTGTAAAGAGCTTAAAAACAATGTAACTTGGAAAAGCAAAGCTCGATAATGCTTGGAAGTAAAATATTTTGCCAACGTGTCACATCAATGAACCATTAACTATCATTAATTACCATGCAATGTAAAGTATCGAATGTAAATTATGCTAGGCACAAAGCATGTGTTTCATTCACAAAATCACATCCATAAGACCATTCATTATCATTTGATATAGAAGTAGAGTTTATAGATGTAAATAATGAAACTCTAACATGTATTCATGACACATTTAAGCGTAGAATGGACTATCAAGACAAAAATATACCATAACGATTTGTAATACATTTGCAACCAATCAAGATTACATTCATTCCATGGTTTTAACCACCATACTTGTGTTATGGACCTAGTGAAATATCAGTGTTGTAGCAAAACTCTAGTTGACAAGTATATCAATAGAAATAGCAAAATTTATATGTTCAAAATTCAAATTGCAATGTAATAGCTATATCCAAATGTCATCAATTGTTGCCACATAGGTGTATAGAGCATTTGAATCAACAAATAGTTGGGAATAGTATTTGAAACCCTGACAACAATATGAATCAACCCCAAGATCAAAAGAAAGATATGGAACAATATGCCCACAAGGCCGGTTGTTGGAGGTGATTCATGATAGGGATGAAAAGGACAGATCCAAGAAGCAAAAGTATGAGCCAGCACTATCCAAAGAGACAATGAATATGCCCACACTTGTCTGTTGTATACCTTGCAAAATTTTGATAGTGAAAGGACAACAAACATAAGGTAATGATTTGGCTCTTTGATATGATCGTTGAGGTCACTTTCAAGCAATTTAGACCCCCTGGATAGCACAAGTAGTGGAGACCTTCAAACGTTCGGAGAAAGATGTTTCAAATGACTCTTCATAAAGGATAAGTGTTATAGAGTTATTTGCCACCTAATCATTAGTTCATTATCACCTAAAGATCACCTAATCACTAGGTCATTATAACCTAGAAACCTCTTATTTTAACCCTTAAAACCTACCACTTCTTCCCCGAGTTTCCAGCCAAATTCCAACTTGGTCACCTTTTTCCTTCATTGAGGGTGCGACCAAAAGGGATGGTCGCTCATTTTGGCCTGCCAAGGAGCGACCAGTTGTTCTATCTATGTGTCTAGGGAGCAACCAAGACTAGAAGCTCCTATTTTTGGATTTGGTTTTGATGGATGAGACTTCCCACTGATTTCTCGGGGTTTACCCTCGAGAAGGCTTCCATTATGAGCTCGAGAATATTATCCTAATAACTATATGGCCTTATCCCTAAAGCCCTATAAAAACAAGCTATTTCACATGGGAAAGGAGGAGGAAAGAGTTAGCAAAGTTACTATGGTGATTTGGTTGCAAGACTTGGGCAAGGAGCTTGGAAGGAGGCCATGTCTTTAGTCTACATATGTAAGTTGTAATATTGCTTCTTTGATTAATAAAAGACATACTATATGTTTCCCTCTGTCTAATTGTTCATATAAGTTTATGTATTCATTGGTAGAAAACTAGTATAATTATGTGTTATGATATACTATTAGATCTGTTGTCAATCCATGCATAATTGCTTTGATCTTTGGGAAGTTTTCGTCTTCTTTGGTTGTTTTCATGTATGAATCATATCTAGGAATATCCTTAGTTTATGTCTCTATTCATGCCTTAGGCGCTAGTAGAATCTAAGGGAGCTCAGCTCCTGTAGGGTGAAAAATCCCTACAACAGACTAGCGACCATACTGGGGAAAGTTTTTCTCTATGTATTAATCCCCTCAGATTGTTGAATTTTTTAATCTTCTTTCTAGAGATCTTTGCCCTTTTAAGTGCTCTTGTTCCATCCCAATCATTGCCCCATTGTTTTATGAGTCTAGTTGAAGAAACCCATATCCCAGATCTGTCAAATCTCGTCCAAAGCCACCCTTTTTTCATTTCCCAGGTTTGGTTGCCCTTTCCCGGTGTTAACAGAGCGACTAACCTCCTTTGGTCACCCTTTTTACTCTATTAGGGAGCATCCATACCTTATGGTCACCCTTTTTTCTCTATTAGGGAGTGACCAGGTCGCTCTATCTCCCTTTTCAGGGAGCGACCATTATCCTGAGAACCCTTTTTGAAGATTTATCCTTCAAAATCTCACTCAGCCATGTTTGTTGTGGCCTCTTCAACACTCCAAATCCACCTTGGATCAGCCTTAGATTCCTTGTTGTGAATTTTTTTGCATTTTTCTTGAAAAAATTTCCTCTCTTTCTGTATGCCACTCATCTGTCATCTTATTGAACTTCCTGTTGATTTGGTCTGACCATACCTCTCTGCCTTGACCTACTCAAGTAGTCCATAGATCCTTGGCATCTCCTTGAGAGATTGTCTGGAGAAATTTATCTTTGATTGTTTTCCCACTCTTGCTTTGATTGCTTTGAGTGTTGATTGTTTTTTTCAGTCATTTGGAAGACTCTTTTCAGTTTTGAAGCCTTGATTTTTGCGTGTTTTAATTTGGAATCTTTGCTTTCTTCCTTCTTATCTACTTTTTAGTGCATTACACAATATAAATTGAAAGAAAACAAATAGGAGGAATTTGTTTTGAATTGCATTTACTTGAAAAGAAAAAGAGAAACATAAACTTTTGTTGCAGTGTTTTTAAAAGTAGCTTAGGAAAGTTGTTTGCTTTCAGATCACAAAAACTTAATTTCATCATTTGGCATTGTTGTCCATTTCATTGAAAAGAAAATTAAAGATTGCATGTTGTTGAAGTGCTTAGGTCTCATTATAAATGAGTAAAGAACTCCCCTCCCTGCATTAACTAGCTTTCATCTACACCTTTTTGGAGTCGAGTCCTTTAAACATCATCAGTTTCACTATCGCACCCTTGAGTAAACCAAAAACCCATAAAATCAAGCGCTTAATAAAAATGATATAGCAACTTTTCTTTTTAGGGCTTGTACATTAACAATAGATCAGGATAGAGCTTTGGAATAGGTTGTGAGGTGAACTCCAAAAAAACTAAAATCAACTTAGAATCTTGTGATAGGGAGAGAAAATACAATTTTCGTATAAGCATAGCTGGGACCCCCCTCTCATATAGGGGCTAAACAAGAGGTTGTGTGCAGGAGAGTGTTGGGTATGTGTTATATTCTTTTCTGTATCAGGACCGCATTATATTTAGGTGGTTTTTCGGCACATGGTTTCTTTGTCGATGGTTTTCTATTTCTGGTTAAGGAATTAGGGTTTTGGACTAATCCAGGTCATTGGGTTAGGGTTTTGGATGTCGTTGGCTCCTATATGTATTTTGTATTGTAAACATTGTAATATGATGAATAATA
>SNQJ01S0070677.1:34531-49779 GCA_010110895.2 Picea sitchensis
GTTAGGACAATTCTCGGTTTCCTGACCACAAAGAATTGTGGATCTTCCTTCTTCTCCATCTCTGTGAGAAGTTCCTTCCCACTCATAAGAAGTATGGTACGACTTACTTCCGGTTTCACTTCCTTATCCTTTATCGGAAGCAATTTGTGTGTCATTCCATCCTTCTCTACAGTGTATGTGTTCATTCTCCCATCATGAACCACATTTCTGTCATACTGCCATGGTCTACCCAACAATAAATGACATACATCCATGGGAATAACATCACACAAGATTTTATCATTGTATTCACCCATTTTAAATTCAACTAAACATTGTTTAGTGACACTCACCTGATGCCCTTTTTGTAGCCATGATACTTTGTATGGACTCGGGTGATCTGTTGTCTCCAGCTCTAATTTCTCCACCATCTCGGTTGAAACGAGATTGTCGGTGCTTCCGCTGTCCACTATGACCTTGCACTTCCAGCCCTTGGTCTTGCATGTGGTCCTGAACAGTCTGGTCCTTTGAGCTGTGTCCTCCACCTCCTTCTCAGGTGTCAAAAGAACCTTATGCACCGTCAGTGACTTCCCACTTCCGGTGTCTTCGTTCTCAGCATCGCGCCTCTGCGCCTCAGTGATGTGACCTTCTCCACTATCCTTCATCTTTTCTGGACACTCGAATGACTTGTGTCCATTCTTTCCACATGTAAAACATGTGATAACTCCTCCTCTTCCTCTACCTCGACCTCTAGTACGAGGAAGAGTGTTTGCATCATTATAATCTCCCCGCTGATCATTCTGTTGCTTTCTCGGCTCAACATATGGTTGCCTCTGTGAGGTTCCACCTCTCTCAACCTCACCCCGAGGCTTCTTCCATTCCTCCTTGTGTTTCTGAGTTCTTTCTTGGGCAATTGCCTTGCCTCTGGGCTGACTTCTGCCTCGCCCTCGCTGACCTTGCTTACGGCTCAGCTTCTCCTCAGCTTTCAGAGCCATCTGGTAAGCATCCTCAATTGTTCTGATAGTTGCCATGCTTAATTCATCCTGAATGTCGTATCTCAGACCATTCAGATATCTCGCCACCTTCTCATCATCGCTCTCCCGATGACCTGCTCGGATGTTGAGCTTATAAAACTCTTCGGTGTACTCCTTCACCGTCATCAACTTCTGTCTCAGGTTCTGCATTCGCCTGAACAGTGTGATCTGGTAATCCCTTGGGATGAATTTCGCTTTCATCTTCACGATCATCCTGTCCCAACTTTTAATTTTCTGTTTACCTTTGGAACGTTTATCTTCCTGTAGCTCGTCCCACCATAAGGCTGCATGTCCTTTCAACTTGGTAACAACATGTCTTACCTTCTTATCCTCTTCGATATCTTCGTAGTCGAAGTAGGTGTCAAGAGATCTGATCCAGTCCAGCAACTCTTCTGCATCCAAGCTTCCTTCGTAAGCTGGAATATCCATTTTTGTCTTGGAACTCATCCTGGCGATAGCTTTGATCAATCGCTCTGTTGATGCGTCCTCTGTTGTGACTTCTTCTATATGTCCAGCTTCCTCTTCAACCTCGGAATCACTAAGATCCCCAGCACCAGCTCCGCGTCTTTGTGCTGTCTCCATCTCCTCAAGCCTTGCTCGGAGATCTCTCATTTGGCGCTCCATTTCTGGATTCCCTGCTGGCCTACCTCTTCTTCGCACCTCCCTGTCTTCGGGATCTGGTGACTGTCTTTCTCTTCTCGGCGGCATAATGGCTTCTCTTCTCTGCTACGGAAAGCAAAGACTTCCCGCTCTGATACCACTCTGACGCAGCACGCGCCACCCGCGTGCCCGCTTCCACCAGGACCTTCTATAACTTTGGCCCGAAGGGCTGTATCCCTCTTTAAATCCCGTATCGGGACTTTTCTGCACCCACAGGATTCTCCTGGTGATCTCCCCTTCTTCTATCGGGAAATCGGAACTCGCAAGATCGCGAGTTCGGCACTCACGAGATCGGGTTTTTCAATTCCCCGAATCTCGATGACTATTTGCTCACGGCGGCCTCGCTCCTCATCGGGAATTTTCCCGTCGGGAGATCGGTATTCACGAGGTCCTAAAGCACTCACCTCACAATTCCCCGAGTGCCGATATGCGATGCCACCTGTCCTCTGAGCTGTCGCCCGGACCCCACGCCTCCCGAGTAAATCGTGAAATCGCGTTTCGGGAATTTGCGATTTCTATTGTCACGATCCACAGGACCTTTCAAGTCCCGAACCCCAATATGCGCGACACCTGTCAACTCCAACCACTATAGCAGTGGGACCCTTCACAGCTCGAAGTTTCGCTATTTCTCCGTGGTTCTTTCGACACCAAGAACTCCGAAGTGCCAAACCCCGACTCTCCGGGATCTTGCGCCACGTGTCTCCGCTGAGATTCACGACCCTGATCTTCTCGGGAAATCGCTAATCGCGATTTCGACAACTATGAACTCTAGCCTCCAGGAAGCCCGATATGCTGAATCCCGATGGCTCTTGGTTCTTCCTGCGCCTAAGGGTTAAATCCCTCGCCACTTCTCCCAGATCTGACGGTCAGCGGGATTTCGCGAATCTATCCTGTGAACCCTGGCCGTTGATTCTCCTCCTTGAGGATTTCCTCCGCTTCAAAGCTTCTTCCGGCTCGGACCTTCTCCTAGGTCCCTCTCCCAGGAATCACGAAGGAACTATCCCCCCTGAGCTTGTCAACTTTGACTCCCTTCAGAGACCTTTCGCACACTTCTCGTACTTGATCCTCAACAACTCCCAAAGAGTTGAGTCCTTCAGATCATGTGCACTTGCAGCCACAGTAATCCCTGTCTTCTTGTGCTCAGACTAGCTACTGAGACTTCAAATTCAGCCTGCACTTCTCCTGCACGGCTCTACCAACCCAAATCAACTTCTGGGCGAATGAGAATAAGAGTTTAACTGTCTAGCCTCATCAACGCACTCTATGCGGATGAATTCGACTGCACTCTATGCAGGAATCTCCTGGCTCAGACAGAGAAACAATTGAAACTTATTCTCCTCTCTCTCAGGCTTCAATTAAGAACCCTGAAAATCACATGCACAGCATATTCAAAGCAAATGCATACGAAGAAAACAAACATTCATGAGCACATAAACAACACACACAGAGAAACAACACCAGTCATGAAATTGAATCAAAGGCTCTCTTCTATTAATTCAATCTGTACATGGGTGTTCTCCACAAGTTCTTTGCTTGCTCTCCTCTTCTTTCTCCTGAATACTCTCTTGTTTGATAATAATACAATGATACAAAGGAGGGTGTCTATATCCGTTTTCCCTCTCGAATTCTACAACTATCAAATCTACAATTAAATTCCTATCTAACAACATTAAATCTATTAAATGCCTCATCTACCTAAGGACGAGAGCTTAAAGGCTCAAGGTCCCCTTTACAATACAAGTGCGCTTCTTTATGAATGGCTTCATTAAAGAGCGACGCAACAATCCCAAAGTATTTCAAAATGTGGGCTGGCCTATCCAGCTGTCCTTTCTGCCCCATGCGCTGGCTCGCTTGATGAGTGAGTGATGCTCCTGCATCATAGACTGTCTTTCTATCAATGGTGTAATGGGGTTGAGAGTCCTCATACCCATTTAAACATATTTGAAGTTTGAGTTGGGTAAGGGGCATTTTGTTATGCTCCAATGCGAAGAGGACATAATTTCTTATATTTGAGTTTTTACATACCTTCTATTCTCAGTTTTTTGTATATTTTGGAGAGTATTGACTGTCTAGTTCATGGTCATTTTTGTAAAGTTCCTGATATGGTTGATCCTGTTGTATTATTAAAGGATTGATTTTGGAGTTGTAAATGGAATTATACCTTAATATAATTTCGAGATAATTTTCTACTGGAAAACTTGAAGGAGGGGGCTTTTAAATTTTATTTACATCTCAACCTTTATAGAGATTTGGAGATGAGTAATGTTCATTCTAATGTATGTCTTTGATTATGATGAGGGAGACATACACTTGGATTTTAGGAATCTAAAAATAGTATTGATGTTTTCTCTAACAAATCAATTTTGTTGCACCAAGAGAAGATCGCTTAGAGGGAAGAGATATGTTATATATATCCATAACATTAATAAAATAAAACAACTCTTAAGTTTAAGGTGGAAAAAAATTAATGGAAAAATATAATTAGCATAGATCCATCTTAACTCTATATCCATAAAATAATGAAAGGTTTGCACATAAATATTTTTTATCTTTTACAGTTCTTAATAAATCCAATGTCAATATGTCAATTAGATCTAGCTTAGGTGGTTGGGAGGAATGATTGTTATCCTCCCCACCCAAGTTCAAATCCCGCAAGTGACATGTTGAAATCTTAATTTTTTAAGGTTTATCACTACAAGTGACATGTTGAAATCTTAATTTTTTAAGGTTTATCACTACAAATGACATGTTGAAATCTTAACGAGTATATTATTGTCATGACCTTGAACCCCATATTGAAAAACCCCAAGCTTTGCACAAACCTCATATGCCATGGGTACCATCCTCAAAATAAAGAGAAATACCTAGTAGATTTCCAATAATATGTATCCCATGGTAAAGAAAAAAAAAACAATATTTTTTTCCAATTTATCATTGTGTTAGAAATTTTTAATTGATAATAAATCAAAGAAAACAAATGTGAAAAGAATTTAGCAAATTAAAAAACAATATATATTTTAACTAATACTAAATTAGAAAAAGTATTAACAATTCACATTCTTATCCTAATTTCAACAATCTACATTAATTACGTGTAAATTTGTTATCATAATCTAACCACTAATATAATAAAACAACTCATAATTATGTTCATAACAATGTCATAATTTAACCTTTTCTTATATTTTTGTTGACAAAAAAATACCAAACATAACCTTGCCTTTGCTCATAGCATACACAAAAAAAAACCAGTGATCATGTCTCTCTCACACACACATTGTTGTCACTGTTATTGTTCAAACTCTCACCAAGGGAAAGTCTTGTCTGTGAGGGAGAGCTGGGGGCAACGAATAGGCAAGCCACCCTCTGTCACATCAGCGACCTTGTCTCTACACTTTAAGGCTAAGGTTTCTAACCTAAGGAGGGTTTTCCTACGGGGTCAAGACTAAGTCCTCTCATTATATTTGGATGGGAAGGAGGCAAGGACTTGGTTTGACTCAAGGTTGATTATCTTCTCTAAGGGGTAATACAAGTCAAGCGAGAGAAGACAATTTGTAAAGAGCTTAAAAACAATGTAACTTGAAAAAGCAAAGCTCGATAATGCTTGGAAGTAAAATATTTTGCCAACGTGTCACATCAATGAACCATTAACTATCATTAATTACCATGCAATGTAAAGTATCGAATGTAAATTATGCTAGGCACAAAGCATGTGTTTCATTCACAAAATCATATCCATAAGACCATCCATTATCATTTGATATAGAAGTAAAGTTTATAGATGTAAATAATGAAACTCTAACATGTATTCATGACACATTTAAGTGTAGAATGGACTATCAAGACAAAAATATACCATAACGATTTGTAATACATTTGCAACCAATCAAGATTACATTCATTCCACGGTTTTAACCACCATACTTGTGCTATGGACCTAGTGAAATATCAGTGTTGTAGCAAAACTCTAGTTGACAAGTATATCAATAGAAATAGCAGAATTTATATGTTCAAAATTCAGATTGCAATGTAATAGCTATATCCAAATGTCATCAATTGTTGCCACATAGTGTTTCCACATAGGTGTATAGAGCATTTGAAACAACAAATAGTTGGGAATAGTATTTGAAACTCTGACACCAATATGAATCAACCCCCAGATCAGAAGAAAGATATGGAACGATATGCCCACAAGGCCGGTTGTTGGAGGTGATTCATGATAGGGATGAAAAGGCCAGATCCAAGAAGCAAAAGTATGAGCCAACGCTATCCAAAGAGACAATGAATATGCCCACACTTGTCCGTTGTATACCTTGCAAAATTTTGATAGTGAAAGGACAACAAACATAAGGTAATGATTTGGCCCTTTGATATGATCGTTGAGGTCACTTTCAAGCAATTTAGACCCCCTGAATAGCACAAGTAGTGGAGACCTTCAAACGTTGGGAGAAAGATGTATCAAATGACTCTTCATAAAGGATAAGTGTTATAGAGTTATTTGCCACCTAATCATTAGTTCATTATCACCTAAAGATCACCTAATCACTACGTCATTATCCCCTAGAAACCTCTTATTTTAACCCTTAAAACCTACCACTTCTTCCTTGAGTTTTCAGCCAAATTCCAACTCGGTCACCTTTTTCCTTCATTGAGGGTGCAACCAAAAGGGATGGTTGCTCCTTTTGGCTTGCCAAGGAGCGACTGGTCACTCTGTCTATGTGTCTAGGGAGCGACCAAGACTAGAAGCTCCTATTTTTGGATTTGGTTTCGATGGATGAGACTTCCCACTGATTTCTCGAGGTTTACCCTCGAGAAGGCTTCCATTATGAGCTCGAGAATATTATCCTAATAACTATATGGCCTTATCCCTAAAGCCCTATAAAAAACAATCTATTTCACATGGGAAAGGAGGAGGAAAGAGTTGGCAAAGTTACTCTGGTGATTTGGTTGCAAGACTTAGGCAAGGAGCTTGGAAGGAGGCCATCTCTTTAGTCTACATATGTAAGTTGTAATATTGCTTCTTTGATTAATAGAAGACATACTATATGTTTCCCTCTGTCTAATTGTTCATATAAATTTATGTATTCATTGGTAGAGAATTAGTATAATTGTGTGTTATGATATACTATTAGATCTGTTGTCAATTCATGCATGATTGCTTTGATATTTGGGAAGTTTTCATCTTCTTTGGTTGTTTTCATGTATGAATCATATCTAAGAACATCCTTAGTTTATGTCTCTATTCATGCCCTAGGCACTAGTCAAATCTAAGGGAGCTCAGCTCCCGTAGGGTGAAAAATCCCTACAACAGACTGGCGACCATACTGGGGAAAGTTTTTCTCTATGTATTAATCCCCTTAGATTGTTGAATTTTTGAATCTTCTTTCTAGAGATCTTTGCCCTTTTAAGTGCTCTTGTTCCATCCCAATCATTTCCCCATTGTTTTCTGAGTCTAGTTGAAGAAACCCATATCCCAGATCTGTCAGATCTCATCCAAATCCACCCTTTTTTCATTTCCTAGGTTCGGTCACCCTTTCCCGGTGTTAACAGAGCGACTAACCTCCTTTGGTCACCCTTTTTACTATATTAGGGGGCGACCATACCTTATGGTCACCCTTTTTTCTCTATTAGGGAGTGACCAAGTCGCTCTGTCTCCCTTTTCAGGGAGCGACCATTATCCTGAGAACCCTTTTTGAAGAGTTATCCTTCAAAATCTTACTCAGCCATGTTTGTTGTGGCCTCTTCAACACTCTAAATCCACCTTGGATCCGCCTTAGATTCCTTGTTGTGAATTTTTTTGCATTTTTCTTGAAAAAATTTCCTCTCTTTCTGTATACCACTCATCTGTCATCTTATTGAACTTCCTATTGATTTGGTCTGACCAAACCTCTCTGCCTTGACCTACTCAAGTAGTCCATAGATCCTTGGCATCTCCTTGAGAGATTGTTTGCAGAAATTTCTCTTTGATTGTTTTCCCACTCTTGCTTTGATTGCTTTGAGTGTTGATTGTTTTTTCAGTCATTTGGAAGACTCTTTTCAGTTTTGAAGCCTTGATTTTTGCGTGTTTTAATTTGGAATCTTTGTTTTCTTCCTTCTTATCTACATTTTAGTGCATTACACATTATAGATTGAAAGAAAACAAATAGGAGGAATTTGTTTCGAATTGCATTTACTTGAAAAGAAAAAGAGAAAGCATAAACTTTTGTTGCAGTGTTTTCAAAAGTAGCTTAGGAAAGTTGTTTGCTTTCAAATCACAAAAACTTCATTTCATCATTTGGCATTGTTGTCCATTTCATTGAAAAGAAAATTAAAGATTGCATGTTGTTGAAGTGCTTAGGTCTCATTATAAATGAGTAAAGAACTCCCCTCCCTGCATTAGCTAGCTTTCATCTGCACCTTTTTGGAGTCGAGTCCTTTAAACATCATCAGTTTCACTATCGCACCCTTGAGTAAACCAAAAAGCCATAAAATCAAGCACTTAATAAAAATGATATAGCAACTTTTCTTTTTAGGGCTTGTACATCAACAATAGATCAGGATAGAGCATTGGAATAGGTTGTGAGGTGAACTCTCCAAAAAAACTAAAATCAACTTAGAATCTTGTGATAGGGAGAGAAAATCCAATTTTTGTATAAGCATAGCTGGGACCCCCCTCTCATACAAGGGCTAAACAAGAGGTTGTGTGCGGGAGAGTGTTGGGTATGTGTTATATTCTTTTCTGCATCAGGACCACATTTTTTGGGACCACATTATATTTAGGTGGTTTTTCGGCACATGGTTTCTTTGTCGATGGTTTTCTATTTCTGGTTAAGTAATTAGGGTTTTGGACTAATCCAGGTGATTGGGTTAGGGTTTTGGATGTCATTGGCTCCTATATGTATTTTGTATTGTAAACATTGTAATATGATGAATAATATAGAATATGTTGGTTTTCCCGGTTTGGGTTTCCAGGGGAAAAATCTCTGTGTAATGTTTGTATTTGCCATTATATCTTTTCTGTTCTTTTTCTAAATATCTGTTTGCAATAGATATTGTACAAGGTTAGAATTTACAAAGAACAATGGAGATTACCCCTCTGAGGATTAACCAAACGTAGTGGAACGTTAGTATATTGGGTGTTCTTCTTGAGAATCAATTGTTTTCATTTGGTCTCGCAACTTCGTGAATCCCGAATCCATTCGAGGTCCTCTATAGTTTTTTTCGATCCTCTGGTTCTCAGTCCTCTTGAAGAATTTCAGACTTGATATCCTGCCCATACTTTCAGACCCGATTGTTGACTATACCCGCCTGGAGGCTGACAGCAAGTTGGTAACCCTAGTGGCCATAATCTTTAGGGTCTTTACACAAGGTGACAGTGAAGGGGAGTCTTCATTGTACTTGGGTCAGACGTTGGTCAAACTCACTCGGGCTCCTTGGAGGGTCATCCACGGTTCTCGCCGTAAGGGGACTTGCACCAGGGTGTAAGTCCGTTAAGAAGATCGCCAATGTAATTGATCCACCTCCACATCCCAACCATTTCTCACGTGTTCCTGCAATGTTGGATTTCATCACCAGCTAGTACATTCATTGTGGGAAGTTATTGGTTTGTTTGGTTTGCTTCATACATTTTCTAGCGCATGATGTTTGTTTTCTTAGTGGAGCTTAGGGTTGAGTCTGTATCTATGGCGTCAGTCCCTGAGTATACCAATGAAGGAATCCATTTTCCAGGGATATCGTTTGTTTCTCCTTCTGCGGGACATGTTGGTCCACCTTACATTGCAACTTTGACTCTTCTTGGTCCCACGATTGGGTTACCGGTTTGGTTGTTTTCTACTCTGGTGAACGTCAATGCTCCTAGTGCTTTGAATGTAAACACTCCACCCCTGGATCATCAACCTCATGTCGATCCTCCACCTTCTTCGCCCGTAGGGTCTTCTTCCCGTTCTTCTCCTTTGCCTAGTGAAAGATCTACAACTAATAACCAGGTGGACAAGAAGAAGAAGAAACAGAAGATTAAGAAGAAGAAAAACAAGAAATAAGGAACGCTTCCAACCACTGCAAGACATCTTGGAAGCAATCAGCCAACCTTTGGGCATCATGCTGGGAGTGTTGATGGTGTCGTCATGTCTAAAAATCGCAAACCCAAATTCCCTTACAGGATTTGCAAGGGTGATCATCTTCTCAAGGATTGCCCTGGTATTCCCAAGGTTGTAGAACTGTGGTCTCAGGTTTTTTCTCAACCCATGTGAGCAATTGTTGAAAGTCATGTTGGTGACAACCCATCAACTAGTAATCAAGTTGGAAATAAGAAGGGTAAAATCAAATTTCCTTGCTTGTTATGTAAGGAAATGAACTACACCTACCTTTGTCCCTGCATGGATGAAGCTTCATATCTATTAAAAAATATTGTTGATGTTCAACAACAACTTCCAACAAGTTACCGTAAAATCTCTCCCAACCCGCCATTAATTGATGAACTGGTCAAACGGATTCCCTCCTCGGTTAATCTGGTTGATCAAGTGGTCAATTTGGTTTCATCCTCAGTTGACCCAGTTGATAAAGTGGTCTATCTGATTTCTTCATCAGTCGACCCCACTCTTCCATCGAAGAGTGAAACCCCAGTGATCGATCTGAGTACCTCCTCGGTCGATCTGGTCCATCAAGTGGTCGATTCGACATACCCATCGATCGATCCCACTCCTCCTTTGAAGAGTGAGGATGTCGCTCAGGTATTTCTTGTTACTGTGCATTCCTCTGGACAAGGGGGCATTCCACCCATTCCAATAGCACCCCCTCCAAGCAATGCGATTACCATTGATTGTAATGCTCTAACAGAACCTCTCCTCCCTTCTTACATGCCCTTTCGAATCATTATCGAAGTTTGTGGTAGGCATATTCCTAACACTATAATAAACGAAGGAGCTTATGTTAGCATCCTATCCTCGAATGCTTGGCAAGCTCTTGATTCACCTCAGCTTGCGTCGGTGACTCAGAATCTGTTGGCTTTTAACAGAAGGGTTTGTCAACCTTTAGGGATCCTTCCTCAGTTTCTTGTTACTTTGGAGGGGAAAATGGTCTACATTGATGTGATGGTAGTCCACGACCCCTTGGAATTTAATTTCCTCCTCAGGTGAGACTATGTTTACACCATGCAAGCTTTTGTGTCCACACTCTTTCAAGTGATGTGTTTCCCTCACAATGGAAGCATAATGACCATAGACCAACTTTCATTCATTGGCCCTCATATGATGGCCAACCATTCGTCTTCACTGAATGGTCCTTATATGCCAGCGTCATCTGCCCCACCCTAGGTAAATTATGTGGCAACCTATCCCATGCATTCAACTCTGAATAAGAAGGAATCTCTCCCTTCTTCATACTTAGATCTGGTCATTGACATGGTGATCTCTTCGATGGGACTTTTGGAGCTTGATTTCCCTACCCCTATCACAACGCTCGACATGTATTCCTTCCAGAGTGTTGTTCTTCCGTCTAGAGAAGATCTCTTGGAAGCCATGATTGAGGTTTGTCCCTTGACATGTATTCCTTCCGAAGTATTATCCTCTTGGAATCCATGATCAAGATGATAGCTATGAGCATGGTTCACATTTCTGTATGAAGCTCGTTAAAAAATGAAACAAAGGTCTAGGGATCCAACCCAACAAAGAGCATAGTTTATTTTCGATTTCAAGCTCATTGAAAAATGAAACTGATTTTTGAGCATAGTTCTTTTCCTGTGTCAAGCTCATTAAAAAATGAAACAGTCCCTTATGAGCATAGTTCTTTTCCTGTGTCAAGCTCATTAAAAATGAAACAGTTACCTCTCCCGTTGAGTCGAGTCTTTCATAAGAACTCGTAATTGAACCTTCATTTCATCTGCCTATGACAATTGATCCTATTTGATCCTATTAGAAGCAATCAGTCTAATTTGGCATTGAAATTCGTGATGGGAGAAGAGTTGGCAGATGAAACGAAGCTTAGGGGGCATGTCTCCAGCCTTTGATAATAATTTTGGAGTTAAATCGTTAGCTTCTCAAGTTGGGGGCAAAGTACCAACCACCTACCTTTGGAATTTACATTGGGAAGTGTCAAGAACAATTAGTTTTCGGTTTTAAGCTCATTAAAAGAATGAAACCAGTTCTGAGCATAGTTTTCCTAGTTTCAAGCTTACGAAAAAATGAAACCTACCCAAGCATAGTTTTACTTTGTTTCAAGCTTGTGTAAAAATGAAACCAATCTCGCACTTAGTCTTTGTTCTTTCTCGTGCTCGTAAATACATGAGAATAGGTTACCGAACTTAGTCTTTGTTATTTCTCGTGCTCGTAAATACATGAGAATAAGTTACCGAGCTCTGTCTTTGTTCTTTCTCGTGCTCATTAATACATTAGAATAAGTTATCGAGCATACTTTTATCTATTTTTCAGACTCATAAAAACTATATGAAAAATGAACTCTTTGGAGTCTCCTTTAAGCTCTTTTCAGACTCTCTAAATATAAAAACATTGTTGAGTGAGCTTTTTTCCTTTCACACTCGTTAAAAGGTTAGAAAGGGCGTCTTTCAAGTGATAGTTTACCATTTTTTTGGTCTAGTCAAGCATGATTAGAAGAGTTCTCCTATGTATCGTTTTGTACTTTTTCGGACCCTCGGGACTAACTTTACGAAAAAGTTCATTGTGGAGTCTTCTTTACGACCTTTTCAGATTCTCTAAACATGAAAAGACCATCGAGTTTACCTTCTTTGGACTCGTAAAACCAAACATTGAAGGACCCATTTGGGACCGAACCCTTCCTTCTTTGGGTTCGCTAAATATACGATGAGGGACTCATCGTAAGATGAGCTATATCGAGCATCTTTTATCGTCCTCAAGCTTGTAAAAGTAGAAAGAGGTACTCGCCACTCATGGTGGGGAATTTTTAGAGGGTTTTTCTTTCTTGTTATATTCATTCTATGGGAACAATTACTACTTTGAGTCACCCTTGAACAATGCACTTGTTCTATCATCATATATAACAGTCAAGTCATCCATTCTTTCTCATTGACCGCCATTTCCATCATGTGCCATGTTCCCCTGATAGGTCCAAGACCATTCTTATGGTATTCATCTAAGTTAATGTTGTCGAATCAAGTTATTTGTCGTGCATACTTGTTCAACATAAGTTTACCTGCGTCGGCCACCTGTAGTTCCTTTCATCCTTTTTATCCCATCCATCCTTGTATCAGTTGTGCTCCATTATTATGATTTTCACACCATGTATATTTATCTATTTCGAGTCGATTGATGAGGGATACATCAAGCCCTCCTTCGACGGATTTCACCCTATCGACTCCAACTCATTATCTAGGATTGAAATCTAGAAACCCATCAATACCCTGGGACTTGCAGACATCAGTGGCATGTCTCCTTGCATTTCGATAGTGGGTTTACATCATTGGCTCATGTCGAATGAATCTACGAGTGTTTGACGTCAACTCCTTTATTCACGCTTTGTAAATTGTACTAGGTATCTTGGGTTCCATCATCATCATTGGTGGATTCCCTTGCGTCTGTTAACGAAATACATTAATGATCGGTAATCAAACCATTTCTACCATGCTCGACTTCAGCTCATTTATTCGCATGTCGTAGATTCATACCATTTGGATCAAGGAATAAGACCTTGGGATAAGATCACACTCTTGTTAGATGACATTCTCTCCCAAGTTGCGATGGAGAATATTCATGGGCACTTCACAGACTGCTCAATTATTGAGTCATCTCATTGATTTGTATGATGTGACATAGATCCACATTTGTACTTGGTTGTGGCTATGATTTCACGTGTGTCTTGCATGGACCCACAGTGTATACTTTCGTGGCCATGATCGAGTCATGATTGGTTCTTGATGGATCCATGATGTATTTTGTTGTGGCCATAATCCCATCACTTGTGTCATGCATGGATCTGTATTGTATTTATGGCGGCTATGCTCTTGTCTTTCTTACCGAGCATGGGTATTCCCACCTCAGGGATATTTTTCCGCAGGATTGGTGACGCTCTTCTCCAAGCTTCTTTGCCGAAAAAATCTGCAACTTGATTTATAAAGTGTTTCGGCCATCAAACACCTCTTCTGACCTCACACTTTGGGGGGCATCTGTTATAGAGTTATTTTCCACTTAATCATTAGGTCATTATCACCTAAAGATCACCTAATCACTAGGTCATTATCCCCTAGAAACCCCTTATTTTAACCCTTAAAACCTATCACATCTTCCCTGAGTTTCCAACCAAATTCCAACTCGGTCACCTTTTTCCTTCATTGAGGGTGTGACCAAAAGGGATGGTCGCTCATCACCTTATCACTAGGTCATTATCCCCTAGAAACCCATTATTTTAACACTTAAAACTACCACTTCTTCCCTGAGTTTCCAGCCAAATTTCAACTCGGTCACCATTTTCCTTCATTGAGGGTGCGACCAAAAGGGATGGTCGCTCCTTTTGGCCTGCCAAGGAGCAACCAGTTGCTCTGTCTATGTGTCTAGGGAGCGACCAATACTATAAGCTCCTATTTTTTATTTGGTTTCGATGGATGAGACTTCCCACTGATTTCTTTGGGTTTTCCCTCAAGAAGGCTTCCATTATGAGCTCGAGAATCTTATCCTAATAACTATATGGCCTTATCCCTAAAGTCATATAAAAAACAAGCCATTTCCCATGGGAAAGGAGGAGGAAAGAGCTAGCAAAGTTACTCTGGTGATTTGGTTGCAAGACTTGGGCAAGGAGCTTGGAAGGAGGCCATCTCTTCAGTCTACATCTATAAGTTTTAATATTTCTTCTTTGATTAATAGAAGACATACTGGATGTTTCCCTCTATCTGATTGTTCATATAAGTTTATGTATTCATTGGTAGAGAATTAGAATAATTATGTGTTATGATATACTATTAAATTTGTTGTCAATCCATGCATGATTGCTTTGATCTTTGGGAGGTTTTCATCCTCTTTGGTTGTTTTCATGTATGAATCAGATCTAAGAACATCCTTAGTTTATGTCTCTATTCTTGTCTTAGGCGCTGGTAGAACCTAAGGGAGCTCAACTCTTGCAGGGTGAAAAATTCCTACAACAATAAGCCCCTAGAATTTTTGAAAAGCACACAAAATCTTGGAAAAACAATATAGAAGATGCAGTGATGGGGTTCCAATCTAGGTCATTGGAGCAATAAGGGCATTGATTTATTGTATGGTATGCGATAGAACAAAGATATGCCCAAATATTTTGTAAAAGAGTGTGATGAATAAGGTATCTTGAGATTTTGTCCACAAGAGTATATTCAGGAAATTTAGAGAGTAGGACAACAAGCAATTATGGCTCAAGAAGACCTTCAAATAAGGTTCTTAGGGCTGCACAAATGATAGATCAGATCTGAAGTCAAAACAAAAACCAACCCTAGGGTTTGATATGGTGAAAATGGGTAATAAAGAAAATAGATTCAAACCCTTACAACAAATGCTAACACAAGATGTTCAATTAGGGATAATATAGCATCAACTAGGAAAAGGATATAGCGATTAGGCTCAATACGATCTATCCAAAATATCATGCAAGGTAAACCCTAGA
>SNQJ01S0070678.1:0-38567 GCA_010110895.2 Picea sitchensis
TTTTTCTTACATTAGCATAACAACGACCAATTTTATTTTGCAATATGGAGTTGGGCTCACAATTATACGCTGGGAAATGTCATTTTAGTGATTGGAAGCCACGGTATATCAGCACAATATATATACTCTAAGACCTGGGTATCTGATCTTAAGAATCTGAGTTTTATTTCAGGTTGCACATGAACTGTTTGATGAAATGGCTCAATGAAATTCCTTATGGCTGTGTAATAGATTTTGTGTTTTTCCGGTATGCTGATTTCTTATTCGAAATTGAGAATTGGAAAGAACTGAATATATATATTGGTCAATGCATTTCATCTTGAAGGTGGTGTCTTTTGTTTGTCTTTGTTGTAGCAAGGAGACTGTTAACACAGAGCTGGAACAAAGGTTTGTATTAACCGTTTGACAAAATTTACAAGTGAAACCTTCCAAGTCTGCATATCAGCGTTTGACATTTAGATGTATGATCATGAGGTATAAACTATTTTCTACGCGTGGAAGTTGATTGTTATATAGCATTGGGTAGCATATTGGCCAAAAGATTATCTATTTGCTGAAAATGACCATGTAATCATAACCTCTATATCGGCCCCTCCTTGCCAAGTGAATTCTGGGTATTCATTCCTTACAAATTGTAAAAAATTATGTTGATATCAACACTCTAACAACAGGTTGGCTTGACTCTGTTTCAAACTCAAACAACACTCTAATTTCTTTGTTCAGCAGGTTGGCTTGAACTCACAAGAAATTCATGACTATATGATTAGATACTCTACCAAATTTGCATGAAGCTCTTATTTTCTATTTTATGATTCATAATCCTTGTGAATGATTAATACACTTAGATCTGAAAGGAAATAAGAGGCAACTCCAATTTGAATATATAGGTTCTGGTCCTAAGTACACATATTGTATGATTGTTGAAAGGTTACTAAAGTATCAAATCGGACTTTAATCACCACATGCTAATTGACCCCCCCCATAAACATTTTCCAGTTCAATAACACAAAGTCTCCCTTATCTCGTAAGTTAATGCAAACATAGAATTAGCACTCCAGATTGTGCTCGGTATCCACAGCTTGCAGCACAGAAATCATTTGTAGGGAAGCCCCCCTTTAGGTGATTTGTCTTCACCTAAGAAGAGCAGGGAAGTGGGAGCCTAGGTGACAATGGCTCTTCTTCCAAGTTGCCACTTGTTTGTCCTAGTTGTTGACCTTGCAAATCGAGTGAGACAAACCAAGTGGTAACAGGTTTTATGCAAGGTGAGAAGGGATATAACATACATGAAACATTCATCATATAACCATGCATTCATTCATTATCACCATAAGAGTATTGTGCACAATACTACAAAACAAACAGACATTCAAACTAGCATATACAAGAGATAGAGACAAAAGATGCTTCATGCTTGCTTTATTAATCTTAACAACATTTAGATACAAATACTATAGAGAGGGTCGAAGAATGTGCAGAGCACATTCAACATGAAAATAGAGCATATCCAGTCGCTCAAATCTACTTTCTCTCTTATATTGTTCTCTGAACACAACAAGAAGTTATACAATGCATCATTGGAGCTCTAACTCCTCTACAACTCTCATACAATAATCTCTTTTCAGTTAACCAAAACCCAACCCTTACATATCCACATGCATCCCCCTTAAGTCTATTGAAGCATGGCCATCATAACAAACTTTCCAGCGCATCCTCAACCTCGACCATGACCAGTTGGGTTGTTACAAAAACAGTTACAATGATTACTAAAGATCTCTGAGGTTTCAGCTTGCATACGATCTCTTCAAGCCCTTGCACGAAGTAGAAAATGGGTTGGTGTTCACAACAAATCCTCAGTGCAGGCATTGAAACTTGGCACCACGCGATGCATCCTCTTGGGTGCGCACACAGTGTTGACTTATGGCGTGTGTGCAGTCTGCAAAACCTTAGGGTGCCAACAGACCCCCACACTATTAGTCGACTCGTCCTTGAGCCAACGATGTTGTTTACGGTGCAACAAAGGCCATTGATGGCATAACTTTCATGAGGTTGGTGATGAATACTTTGAAATGCCCATCGATCTCATAAAAAATTTCTGTCAGGTCTTGCATCTTTTTGCAAAAATCCTCGACATCACCTGGTGTGATAATCTGTGAGGTAGGTTTGATCTTCTCCCCCATTTCTACCACTGGGGCTACCTTTGCTTGTGCATCTACAAGTTTGTAGTAGTATAGTTGGGCCTTGTCGACAACATCAAGTATGACGCTTGAAATCTTATGTTGTTTAGTGTGGGAAGATACAATTTCCCAAAGTTGGTTGCTAATTGATGTCATGCCTCTTGTCGTTCTATTAGTGGTAGGGAGGGCAGTGCCTGCTTCTTCTGCTCGATTTTTACCTTAATTGTGTTGATTTGATCGTCAATGGCATTGATTTCGGGGGCATTTTGGAGGTGCGTCCAGAGCTTGAAGTTGTAGTCGACTACCCCTGAGAAATCTGCTACGCATACCTGTCCCTGTTGTAGCGCCTTTTCCACGATAACACTTTGTTGTTGCAACCCCCTTCCTCTAATTGGGGAGTGCACTTTAGTTTTTCTTGAAGCTCTAAATTCTATTCCTGTAGGTATTGGATTTTCTCCTTAACTTTGTTGAGTTTACGTGGCGTGGGGAGTTACCAAGTTTCTACAACTGTGGTGGGGACTTGTGCGTAGACTTTGTCCACTGCGTTGATCAATGAGGTATGCGTAATCACTTCTGCTTTGTGGAGTTCTTTGATCTCCTTATGTGTAGATTTGATCTCCTTGCGGGCAACTAGTTCCTCGTCATGCTTATGTTGAGTGTCCCTGTGTGCAACAATTTCTTGCTCGTGCTTCTACTACATTTCTGCATAACGCTGGCTTAGTACATGGTCTTGATCCCCTAGTTCATTCACGATCTCGACCATATAGGTTTGCAGGTCCTGTGTGTTAGAATGTTTATAGTGAGGACAAGTTCTCTATGTAGTGAGAATACAGAAGTAAGTTTAAGTTATCCTAATGAAAGATTAAGTCCCGACCATTGATCTAGATCAAGATCTAATGGTTGGGATCATTTTGCTAGCACTTACATGGATCTCCAAGAGACTTTTAAGGAGCACACTCTAAAGTGAGAGAAACTTGAGCTAGACAAGGTTTGGACTAGCCGAGCTCAGTCGAAGGGAGGAAGATGTACCTCTGTACGACATTGTACGGTCAAATCCATAGGAACCTGATACGACCTGGCTAGGGCCGATTAGATCCAGCCAAGTCGTTTAGAGAGGCTGAGTTAGGGCCAGAGTCCCTTTCCCAAGAAGGGGTTGATATACATGTCCTTCTCAGAGCCATAAAAATCTAGAATGAAGTCGATTCGTACAATAGAGAGCATATTCGTACAAAAGAAGCAGTGCCAGAGTCGTACAATCAAGAAGGGTTGTAAGATGTCTCTGCTTGTATTGTATATTTCTCAGAAATAAATAAAAGAAGAAAATCTTTACAGTTTTCCTGTGTTGGGTGGTTGTTCTTTTATTATATGCAAATCTGTGTGTTTTATTCATATTTCTTACATGGTATCAGAGCCAAATAAATTGAACAACCCTCAACAAGAAAATAATCTAGATATTAAGATGGCAGAGGATGTCTGCAATACATGTCTTTCTTGTACTCAAGCTAAGGATGTTTGTTACATAGATAGTGGAGCATCCAATCACATGATTGGCCATAAACATTACTTCAACAGTCTGAGCGAAAGATAATTTGAGTTCGAAATTCTGCTTGGTGATGATTACGCATACCATCCAAAGGGAGTAGGAACTATAAAATTTGAGAGGGAGTCAGGTAAACCTTTCCATCTTTCAGATGTTCTCAATGTTTCTGGATTAAAGAAGAATCTTGTCTTAGTCTCAGTTTTAGAGGATAAGGAATATGAAGTATTCTTCAAGGACCGAGGGGCATACATTAAACCAAAAGGTACAAGTAAGGGATATGAGCAAGTTATTGGAGTAAGAAAAGACAAGTTGTATAAGTTGCAATTTGACTCTCAGTACGCTCTAGCTAGCAGCAGTGGCAACAAAGATTGTGAGTTATGGCACATGCGTATGGCTCATCTTGGGCATGGAGCTGCAATACATGTCTTTCTTGTACTCAAACTAAGGATGTTTGTTACATAGATAGTGGAGCATCCAATCACATGATTGGCCATAAACATTACTTCAACAGTCTGAGCGAAAGATAATTTGAGTTCGAAATTATGCTTGGTGATGATTACGCATACCATCCAAAGGGAGTAGGAACTATAAAATTTGAGAGGGAGTCAGGTAAACCTCTCCATCTTTTAGATGTTCTCTATGTTCCCGGATTAAAGAAGAATCTTGTCTCAGTCTCAGTTTTAGAGGATAAGGAATATGAAGTATTCTTCAAGGACCGAGGGGCATACATTAAACCAAAAGGTCTTAGTAAGGGATATGAGCAAGTTATTGGAGTAAGAAAATACAAGTTGTATAAGTTGCAATTTGACTCTCAGTACACTCTAGCTAGCAGCAGTGGCAACAAAGATTGTGAGTTATGGCACATGCGTATGGCTCATCTTGGGCATGGAGCTCTTAAGATTTTGGGCAAGAGCATGACATGGATGCCTTCTTTCTCCACAGATTATCATGAGCTATGTAAGGGATGTGCTCTAGGTAAGTATGTAAGAGCACCATTTCCTAAGAGTGATCATAGATCCAAAAGTATTTTGGATTTAATTCATACTGATATTTGTGGTCCCATGTCTTCTCTGTTCATAGGAGGAAAGTTTAAATACTACATTAGTTTTATAGATGATTTTTCTAGAAAAACTTGCATTTACTTCTTGATAGGAAAAACCTCAGAAGAGGTGCTCAAAAGATTTCAAGAATTCAAAGCTTTTGTTGAATTCTTGTGAGAAAGTAAAGTCACCTAAGACCTCATCAGAACGAGCATACCCCCTCAGAGATACTCAGGATATGATGCTCTCATGAGTGACATTATTGAATCAGAATTGACTTGCTTTGAAGAAGCCATTAAAAAGCAAGTTTGGAAGGATTCCATGATGGAGGAATATACCTATATAATGAAGAATGATGCATGGGAAGTAGTGCCCAGGCCAAAGAACAAATCTATAGTCAGCTCCAAGTGGATATATAAGATCAAGCATGCAAGTGATGGTAGCATTGATAAATATAAGACTAAATTTGTGGCTCATGGATTTTATCAGAAGGAAGGAGTGGATTATGACGAGACCTTTGCTCCAGTAGCTCGTTATACCTACATTCGTGCAATTATGTCTATTGCCACTCAGATGGGGTGGAAAATACATCAAATGGATGTTAAAACAAATTTTCACAATGGGAAGATTGAGGAGGAGGTTTATTTGGAACAACCACAAGGTTTTGAAGTTCATGATAGAGCAAGTCATGTCTGTCGACTGAAGAAGGCTCTTTATGGACTTAAGCAAGCATCCAGAGCGTGGTATTCCAGAGTTGATAGTTATCTACAGAGTATTGGTTTTGTCAAGAGTGATGTAGATTCAAATTTGTATCTTCTCATGAGTAAATATGATATTCTCATTCTTGTTCTCTATGTTAATGATCTATTTTTGACAGGAACATAAACTCTGATTACAGGTTGCAAACGGGAATTGGCTGAAGAATTTGAGATGAAAGACTTGGGTCTAATGCATTATTTTCTTGGCTTAGAAATATGACTATGAAAGGATGAAATTTTCCTTGGTCAAGGAAAATATACAGTTGAGATTCTCAAAAGGTTTGGGATGGAGGAGTGCAAACCCATGGCCACTCCCATGATTACTAATCTTAAGAACCTAAACACCTCTGAGTAAGAGAAGGTGAATCCTACCATCTACAAACAATTGATTGGGTGCTTGATGTATTTGATTAACACTAGACCTAATATTTGTTTTGTTGTTAACACCCTAGGTCAACACGCTTGGGTACCCTTAAGATACAAACTTTAGTATGTTAGGGGAGATCAAGTTGGTAGGTGGGATATTGATTCAAATTAGGATGGAAGTGCTTTGATTGACATGAAGAGTACTTACAGGTGTTGCTTGACTGCGTTTAGGCATAATCTCTGAATTTTCTTGAGGAAGCAAAAATAGTAGCTCTGGTTCAACAAAATTGAGTACACATGGCTAGCCAAGCTTAGTATGAAGCCCTTTAAGCCGAAGATTCTTAATGAATCTGTTTGAAGTGCAGTTGGATCCTCTGCAATATCTTTGTGATAATCAGAGTTGTATTAAGCTCTCAGAGAATCGATTATTTCATGATAGATCCAATCACATTGAGATCAGGTACCACTTTATCAGGGACATAGTACAAAAAGGGGCATTAAAGCTTCAATACGTCTCTACAAACGAGTAGGTTGAGGCTGTCTGCAGGATTGTCTTAAGGAAAATTTAATTATAGGAGGATTGAGGTCATAGAAAACACTTTCCTCACTAAGAGGAGTGTTAGAATGTTTATAGTGAGGACAAGATCTCTATGTAGTGAGAACACAAAAGTAAGTTTAAATTATCCCAATGAAAGAATAAATCCCAACCATTGATCTAGATTGAGATCTAATGGTTGGGATCGTTTTTCTAGCACTTACATGGATCTCCAAGAAACTTATAAGGAGCAAGTCAATGCATTCTAAAGAGAGAGAAACTCGATCTAGACAAGGTTTAGACTATCCGAGCACAGTCGAAGGGAGGAAGTCGTACCTTTGTACGACACCGTACGGTCAAATTCGTAGGAACCTTATATTGCTTGGCTAGGGTCGATTAGATCCAGCCAAGCCGTGAATTAGAGAGGCTAAGTCAGGGCCAGATTCCCTTTCCCAATAAGGGGCTGACATACCTATCCTTCTCAGAGCCATAAAGATCTAGAAGGAAGTCGATCCGTACAACAGAAGCAGTACCAGAGTCGTACAACTAAGAAGGGTTGTAAGATGTCTCTACTTGTATTATTATTCTCAAAAATAAATAAAAAAGAAATCTTTACAATTTTCCTGTGTTGGGTGGTTGTTCTTTTATTAGATCCAACTTTGTGTGTTTTATTTCATATTTCTTACATTGTGAAGGCACCTACACCAATTCCAACTCAACGTAAGGTAATAGCTGAGGTTTTGTGGCAATGGATGGCTCAATGGTTGTGACGACCAATGGGTTGAAGTGCAACACTCTCCTTTGGGTACTGTTGCATGGAGATGTGCACTAGTCATGTATTCCATTATCCATTGTTCATGAATTGTTAAATTATGAGCTTGATTTCGCCTGTAGATTAATTCTTTTATTTTTCTTTAATACTTTGATTCTAGTAATACACTTCAACAATTTCAAATCCTAATCGAATAGAAATAACTATGTAGATAAGTAAAACATTGTATCAACAACACATATACCACAGGGAAACCACATGGGAGAAAAACCCCAACAAACAATATTCCTTTATTGCATTAATAATGTAAGATCTCTTACAAATATCCACCATGAATGTACTTCTCTCAAAGGCTTGCCAAGATGACTTGACCCGACAAAGACTTACAAGACCTTCTTGAAATACACCTTTGATATGATGCCTCTTTATCATAGATGTGCTCCTCTATTACTTCACCCTCCACCTACATATGAAAACTTTGTTTCAAAATTGTGTTTTATTTGTCTTACAAAGCTGTGTTGAGGGTTGACCTCTTCTTATATAGAGGTGAAGAGGGGAAGAGGGCTTCGAAATAGTAGCTTTAGATGCATGCATTAGTCATAACTTCGACTTCTGGTTGAACTTAGAGAACTATACTTGAGATTGGTTACAACTCAGCATTACACTTTAGTTGAACTTAGAACTAGACTTGAGATTGGATTTTCTTCGGCCATTACACTTTAGTTGAACTTAGAACTAGACTTGAAGCGACATGCTTTAGTTGAACTTAGAATGAGTTTAAGACTTTAGTTTGCAACTCAACATTACACTTTGGTTCTAAGAAGTGAGACTGGGCACAAGACTTTAGTTACACCAGCTCAACATTACACTTTGAACATAAATAGAGACTAGACTCAAGACTTTGGTTGCAAATCAACATTACTAAAATAGAACAAGACTCAAGACTTTAGGTGCAACTCAGCATTACACTTTGGTTCTAACATAGAACTAGACTCAGGAACTTTAGTTACAACTCAGCATTACTTTTTAGTTCTAAAATAGAACTAAAACTCAAGACTTTAGTTGTAACTCTTTACAAGGCAATTCAAAATTCTCTCTTCATGGTGGATAATGTTTACATGTGCCAGCGCACTAGATCAATGATTACATGGATTTGAAATATTAGGAATGTCGTTTGTTTCTAGCTCATGAGAATTTTACATTCAACCTAATTTTTGCTAGATACCTTGACTTCTTCTCATGGCTCTATAGGGACGACTAGCGTCACGAGGAGGGTTGTATGTTCCCGACTTTTACTAGTCTGTCTATGCTCCACGGAGGTTATACGTTCCCCGACTTTGCATTAGACTCCACGCATAGCATCTAGTTAGTCTTGACTTTTGGTTTTGACTCATGGGGTTGTCAGGTCCCCTAGCTTTGTCGATACCTCACAAATTTGGTTGATTCTCCAAATCTTGCCATTTATGCGGGGTGTATATGTATCTCATTGGAGAATATTTACATGCGATGTTGCTCAATTACTCCCTCTCGTGAGGTCATTCGGCTCCACCAAACGCCTCTTCGGTACTAGAAGCTGTCTAAATTGAGGCTTGGTGGGATATCAACTACACCTTTCATTCGTGGCATATCATGCAACTTTCTGAGTTTTTCTCTGGACTAAGTCTCGGATGTAATGGTACCTCATGTTAATATGTTTTGAAAACGTAGGTAAGAATGTCGGGTTCTCTGTCCAATTTTATGCAACTTTGATTATCACAATGAACCACTTAGATGCGTCTGAGCTTGTCACCAAACAACCCGAAACCAATTTTCTGAAGCCATACGCTTCCTTGCTAGCATCACTTGCGCAATGTACTCAGCCTCTGCTGTACTACCGTACAATGGATCCACCTTATGGCTTGACCAAAGATCATAGTGGATCCTAAAGGCGGTGTCAGGGAGAATTACTCTTCGATCCATTGGGCTTCTGCCAGTCCAGCATAATCATTACCCATGCATAAATAAACCACAACTGGATGTATATCTTAGACCATAAGTAATGGTCCTCGGGAGGATATCTCAAGATGTGCTTTGCTGCCACCAGTGTGTCTCGGTTAGATCATGAAGCTGACTGTTACAATGCTTGCCTTAGCATACTCTCCTGACCTAAGTGTGGATCATGTACATCAATGATCAATGTTTAACCTATATACATAACAGGATCCACCAAATCTGAACATGTCGATCATGCAACTTCTTGGTTGGTAACCATGAATTAGACGGTTGCAATCCATCGCGCAAAACCCTCTTTAGTACATCCATGTATTTTCAGCATTGCTGATATCTAAGCCACATCTTTGCACTTCCAGTCCTAGGAAATAATACATCAAACCTAAGTCTTTCATCTCTGGTCCAGGTTAGCTCCACTACCCACACTAGGCTATTAGCCCTTCATTTCATGTTAGAAGGAGATCATCAACATACAATATTAGTACAACAGGTTGGTTACCTCTTACCTTGAATTATAGATTTGCATCAACATCACTTTTAAAAATCCCAGGCTTTTAAGAAAACCATCAATACTGTCATACCGACTCACGGGAATTTTGCTTAAAGACCATACAAAGGCCTTCCTTAGCTTGCATACATAGAGTGCCTTTGTCATGCGATTATAAAACCATTTGGTTGTTCCATAAATACCTCTTGTTCGATCTTTCCATTCAAGAATGTTGTTTTACATCCATGGAGTAGTTTCCAATAATCTGGAAGCTAAAGAAATATAAGCTTAGCGAATGGAGGTATACCTGGATACATGGAAAAAAGTGTCATCGTAGTCAATTCCTTATTTTCGAGTGAAGCCTTTGGCTACAAATCTTGCTTTGAACTTTTCCACACTTCCTTCGGTTGCATGTTTGATCTTATAGATCATTTGGAAGAAACCACTGATCTGTCTTTTGGCCTTAGCGCGGTTCCAAACATTGTTCTTTGTAATAGACCTATATTCCTCAAACTGGCATCCTTCCATGCTTGTAATTTATCTACTTCTGCAAATGAAGGTTCGGCGTCACTAATGTTGCTCATTAGTGCAACATAGCCTCTAAACCTGTGAGGCCTCTTACTTTTCGTGAAGGTTCCTTTTGGAGAAACTATCTTTTCTACTTCTTGCGTTGTTTCTTTAAGCCACCCTAGCTTTTTTTTTGGCTGGAGGTTCTTCAAGGTTCTTTCTAACACGCCGGTAGGGTTCTAGGGGGCTCATTACTTGGACCTTCTTGAGGTTCCTCCCTCTGATCATCGACTCTTCATTTTTAGAAGAGGGTGAAGTTGGTTGAACTGCTTCTCAATCTTGTTTAAGCTCTCTGGATTTCTTAAATCGACCATGTTAAGAGAATCCACATCTCTGCTTACCTTTATTTACCTCTGACCTAGTACATAAATCATATATGCTTTTGAGGTCTCAACACCCACAAAAACCCTTTCTTTCACGGGGTTCCATCTTTGTCCTCTCTTTTCCTTAGGGACATGAATATACCGCGGGACATTCAAATATCCTTAGATGCCCTACTTTGGGTTTGATCCCTAAGAAGACTTCTTTATGAGTCTTGTCCTTCAAAATAACATGTGGACACTTGTCCTGAATATACTGCGAGATGGGTATGCCTTATAAAAAATTTAGCTGAGATCTTGGTCAAACATCATTGCTTTTGTGACCTCACAAATAGTAATGTGTTTTCTCTCAGCAACAGCTTACCATTTTCTTTGAGGGTTATAACAGCCTGATCAAGCATCTCTTTATTCCTGTTGACTTGCAGAAATATTCAAACTGAAGAGATTCAAACTCCTCCATTATGCATTCTAAGGATTACAGTGTCATTTGGCTGTCCGCTTTCAATAAAGGCTTTATACTCTTTGAATTTATCAAATGTGTCACTTTTAGCTTTAAGAAAATATATGTAACATTTTCTTGAGTAATCATCAATAAAAATGACATAATACAAACAACCACTAATTGAGGGAGATGACATGGGACCACATGCGAAATATTGAACAGGATCTAAGATGCCTACAATCTGTTATGCTAACTAGAAATGTTTTCTTTATTTTTTTACCTAGCATTCATCCCTTACAAATTCATTTTACTAAGAGAAATAGGGCATGCCATACCATGCAGCCAGATTTGGAAGAGCTTTTGTAATGAAGACAGTTTACATTACCCTACAAAATCCTTTGAGCTGGTAGCATCATAGACAATGCAGTAGTATCACGACCGCGACATTACAATCCCTCAACTACTGAGTTCCAATGGGTTCACACTATGCCAAATTGGCTGCTAGCCCATAGTAGATTACCTTCTGTCCTTGAAGATCACACCCAATATCCCTTGTCCTCAAGGGTTGCAGCTGATAGTAGATTCTTCTTGAGCCATAGAACATATATTAGCATCAACATGTGAAGTTTAGCCTAGATTCAATCTCGAAGGATGAGGCTCTCCTCATCTTGTAACATTTCATCCCAAGCTTCGACTGCAGCGCCAAGATTTTGTCTGAAATCAGGAGAGGATCTCTTAATACTTTTGTCATGTGCTTTGATGCACCTTTGTCTACTAACCAAGTTTTGTGCGTGGAAATTTGGATAGCAGAAACCAAATAATATTCTTTCCTATTTTCTTTCTCATTAGGGGGACTTTTGATTTCTTTTGGTTTCATCATCCTCGGTAGTTGAGGCATGATGTTTCCCTTCCCTAGGATATTTCTTTCTAAACCAACAATCTTTAGTAAAATGAACCAACTTATTACAACTAAGGCATTTGATCTTAGATGTATCGATATTCTTGCTTTTGAATGTACCTTTGATGTTTGGCTTCCATTGAGAGCCTTCCTGGAAAGTACCTTTCTTCGCCCTTGAATCTTGATGCTAGTGGAGGTACTCACCCTATGCTGTTGTTTCGCTCACGAGGTAATTTGTCGACTCTCCTCCTGGGTAATCATGCCATAACCCCTCAAATGTGGGTTGAATCTCTCTCCCACTTGCATTGGATAAGAAGGTCTTCCATGAAGAAGGAAGACCGTAAAAAAAAATGGCCTGCACTAAATCATCATCGTCCATTGTCACCCATGTGACCAAAAGTTGATCTCTGGTTTGGGCTATCCTGGAACAGAAATATTTCCTTGATTCACCTTTCTCCATCTTTAGATACTTAATCTTGTTATTAAGTGTCCTCTTTGAGCTGGGGCATATTCTTTTTCCTCACTCTGAGATTCCAGAGGGATATCCCGCCGGTCCTTGGCGTTAATCAGCGAAGTCATTGTCGGCATTATACTGTTTTTGAATGAGTCAAAGATGATTCTTTTGGCCTTTTCTTGACTCTTCCTTAAATTTGTTCTTCTTGCATTATTCGTTTTTTCCTCCACCATTGTGGTCACATAATACTCAAGATCATGCTCTTGCAATATATATTTGTTATATGGATCTTCCACACATTAAAGTTGGTAGCTTCTTCAAGCCTATCTTGACCCTGACGGAAATGGAGGATGCCATGGTCGCCTACTTGAAACTTAATCAAACTTGCTTGGATCCGCGTGTACTTGCTGCTGCATTTCAACAAGCTTAACACACCTAAGCTCTGATACCATATTAAATTGTAGGCTTGATTTCTTATCTTGGATTAATTCTTTTATTTCTTCAATGCCTTTGATTCGGTAATACCTTCAACAATTTCAAATCATAATGAAATAGCAATAATTATGTAGATAGTAAACATGCATATCAACAACACATATATCCACAGAGGAAACCGTATGAGGAAAAACCCGACAAACAATATTCCTTGTGCATTAACAATGTAAGATCTCTTACAAATATCCACCATGAATGTACTTCTCAAGGCGCCAGAATGATGACTCACACGACAAAGACTTACAAGACCTTGCTGAAATACACCTTTGATATCATGCCTCTTTATCAGTGTACTCCTCTATTACTTCACCCTCAACACATATAGAAAACTCTGTTTTAGAATTGTATTTACAAAGCATCTTGCAAAACCGTGTTGAGGAGAAGGTTCAACCTCTTCTTATATAGGGTAAAGAGGGGAAGGAGAGGATCGAAATAGTAACTTGAATGCATTCATTAGTCATAACTCAACTTCATGCTTTAGTTGAACTTAGAACTAGACTTGAGATTAGTTACAAATCAGCTTTACATGGATTCGAACTTAGAACTAGACTTGGGAATGGTATGCTTTAGTTCGAAAACAAAACTAGACTTAAGACTTCAATTAAAACTCAACACTACACTTTAGTTAGAAATAGAACTAGACTTAAGACTTTAGTTGCAACTCAACATTACGCTTTGGTTCTAAAATAGAACTATACTCAAGACTTAGTTACAACTCATTATTACACTTTAGTTCTAAAATGAACTAGACTCAAGACTTTAGTTGCAACTCAACATTACCTAAAATAGAACTAGACTCAAGACTTTGGTTGCAACTCAACATTACACTTTAGTTCTAATGAAGCTGGACTTAGAACTTTAGTTACAACTCAACATTACACTTTAGTTCTAACATAGGAACTAGACTCAGACTTTAGTTACAATATCTTGACTAGGAGCGAGATTGAAATTCTCTTCATGGTGAATAATGTTTACACATGCCAACGCACAAGATCAATACAATTACATCATTTTGCAATATTAGGAATATCGTTTGTTTTCTAGCTCATAGGGATTTTACATTCAACCTAACTTTTGCTAGATACCTTGACTTTTGCTCATGGCTCTGAAGGTTTGACTAGGCTCACAAGGTTGTATGTTCCCACGACTTTTGCACTAATTAAATCTATGCTCCGCAGTTGTCGTTCCCCGACTTTTACTGGAAACGTCTATGCTCGCGGGGTTGTATGTTCCCCGAATTTTGCATTAGACTCAAATAACATCTCATTCATCCTAACTTCTGGTTTGACTCGGAGTTGTAGTTCCCATGGTGTTTGTCAATACCCTCCTGCAGGTAGTTGATTCTCCAAATCTCCTTAGCCTTACTCGGGGTGGTCCATATGGCCTCTCATTGGAGAATGGCCATCGATGCTGCCAAATTTAACACATGGGACGTAGGCCCGATTGTTGGAGCAAGCTCCAATTGACGACAAAGTTCTTTCAACTTTTGCGACGAGTCTCTATTCAGTGTCTGTTGCATGACCAAATTGGCCTAGAGTGCTTTAAGGAGGCCTGAGACTGGTGCAAAATTTTAGCCTGGCTTTGGCGCTAGAGTGTTGGTGTGAATCTCCTTTTCCTTTCTCTTATCAGGCAACACCTTGTGCACGATGAACTACGAGGGGATTTCCTTTATGATGGGCGTAGTGTTGGTCTGCTGCATCGGAGTTGGTGTGTGCTCTTGTTTGCTAGACTCGGGTCTTGGACTTAGTTTAAGTGGCATGCGTTGCTTATTCGTAGGTGGAGTCTTCGTTGGGTTTGCATATGTCTGATTTTGCTTGGGCCCTTTCCCTTTGTCATCTTCCTTGGTTGCATCTACGTGCATCCATTGACCCGTTGGCCCTATTCCCATTTGTTTGGATGTCTCGACCTGTTGATGCTCTCTGACTGGTTTCTTGCCTTTTTGTTGGGCTATCTCTGCCCTTTTTTTCTCATGCCTCCTTTTAGTCAATGTCTCCAATTGCTCTATGTTGTTATGCGGTTGGGGATGGGTTTTCATTTGGTCACTCACCGCAGCGACTTGTTGAATGTCACTCCGTTGATGCGGAAAGGGAGCATCCAGGTTTGGCGTCATATCTTGGCGTGGGGTGATGAACACGTTCTGAAAAGTACATTCAAACATGAGGTAGTTCTCATACCTTTCCATGATGTTGTGCAATATGTAGAGTGTTGGCGCAACGACTTGGATCGATTCCATAAACCATAGCTCAAAAGAGGTGTTATTCTTGGCCTGGATCGTTCTATTTTTTGTGTATTACAACTCTAGGAATTTTTGTGTGGGGAATTCTGGCGAGACTTGTGCGTCATACTTGCAGCCCGGTGGTGGCTTCTATACTATCATGGTCAATAGGAGTAACACCCGTTTGTAGTGAAACTCCCTGTCGAAATCCTACACTTCTAGGAAATCCTGTACGAATTTGTTCAGTAAGTATTGTTCCCAAACCATCCGATACTGTCGATACCATCACTCTTTGTAGCGACAACAACCCCATTGGGTACTTTTCAACTACGACACTTGCAACATTTTGCAAACAGTAGCTGCATTACGCAAAGTATGGTACATGAAGAGAGGGTCAAAGGCCTCCATGAAATCCACTGAGTAAGAATCAGACATATGCATTGATGGACTAGTTGTGCCCCAAATGTGGGTAATCCAGTAATAACATTATTTCTGATTACATGAGAGGTTTCTCCCATTTCTCGGTGACCACTCGTTAATTTCCTTCTACCCCTATAATCACTTATGTGTATGTGTTGAAGCTCAGTTTCAAGAACTACTCCTCATCTTATATGTTGAAGTATGCATATTTCAGCTGGGGAACCCTCCTAACAGAGGGTTCATGATACTTATGTTGGTAAGTAGTTCAGGCTCAGGAACATATTGGTCTTTTGTCGCCTAGACTTTCTTTCGTGCTTTAGGCTGGTTGGAAAAATCCATTATCCTTGTCGATTGCTTGGTGCCTCTAGTTTACTGTTCTATCACCTCTTGCTTAGGAGCTTTGTTATGGGGTCACTATGGCAACCATGACTTGGAAGGGCTATGTGTACTGAGTGTCTGACATAGATTAACTCAAATTGTAATGCTCTTGGCGTTATGTTCACTCTGCACTTGACTCTCTACTCTACATTATGTTGGTTGTTTTGCACCTTGTTCTCTCTGCAAAAAAAATGAATGGAAGTGGTGCCTTTGAACATTAAATACTTGGTTGGGTAACTTTCCCTCCACGATACCTAACTGTCGCGTTGTCTATTCAGGTCTGTACCCATCATTAACGTCGGCCAGTGATATGGCTTTCTGCCATAACTGTTCTATGTTGTGGGGAATTATTTCCATCATTGATTCCAGTTTGCCATGTTGTTTTCATATGTCCTAGTGATAACTACCTACATCTCCACCACCATATTCTCCTGCGTCCTGGTGGCCATTTGTCATGTCCTGTTGTTTCATCTTTTGGGTTGTACTTGAGCAGTTATACCTCAATCTCCTCAGAATATTTTAAATATGTTCCGAGTATGATCTATCTCATCCTGTGTGAATGTTTGTATCTATCTAATCTGCCTACTTATAAAGTTGGTTATGCCTAATCTACATAAGCCCTATTCTATCATGTGCAGTGCATGTCTACTATGCACTCCCATTTCGCGCAGGGTATGTTATCATAATGCAATCGAACCTGGCGGGCTATAGCGCTTCTTTAGTCAAATTATGTTCATCAACCCCTACCATGGTTTTTCATCAGGTTTTGTTGATTGTACCATGCTACCAGACCAATGTATAAACCATGGGACGGTTCCATCTTCCGTGTGCGTAGCTTATCCGGTGGTTTTGAGTTTGCAAATGACGGATGGTGCGCGTAATCAACCTTCTGTGTGGTGTCCATGGGTCTCTTATGAACACATTATGTGCTAGGAATATTCTTGGACATCCAGCCTTCCCGAGCTCAAATATGCTCTCGAGGATCTTCAGTACCCTCATATCAGTTCGTTTATTCAAAGTCGTTTGTGGGTTGTAACTTGACTTTGATATACTCCTACGCGTCCTATAGATATTGCAATGTAGTAAGCCCACCAGCATGTGTTCCTTTGATCACTGCATCCATGGCTTGAATTCTTTGGATCTCAAGCACCAACCCTTCCATCTGTGTTAGGAATGTGTCTACTGGACTTGTACCATCAAACCTCGGTAGGTTACACAACTATAATCTTATCCAGCTCATTGTTTTGGAGATTCGTGCGCATCTCCGGATTGATTATCGCCTGGAATTTTTATGGGGTACTTTCCATGGCATCCTCCAAATCTATGTCATTGGAGTGAACACTTCTCCAACTCAGTTCACCATTGGTTGTTGGATTCACATAATCCTCCTTGTGCTTTGTAATATTGTATATGTTTTCTATTACCGAACTCTGTGCATCCTCATTCATGAGATCATTATATTTTTTCACCCTCATTTGGGTCCAGTGGTTCAATAACGTGCAAGGTGTCCCCCCTCAAAGGATATATATGTCATTTTGCCAGTTGACTGCATTGTTGTTGAATGCCCAATCAATGCCAACTAGAGATGGATAGGGTTCCAAATCTTCTGATCTCAATCACCTGAAAGTCACGCTTTAGTCTTCACCCCATCAATATTCACTTCAACTTTATTTATCCTGCTAATCGGATAAATTTTGTATTGGTTGTAAAATGCCGCGAAGTGTCGGGACCACACAAATTTTGTTTTACCCATCAACTCCCATGTTTTATTCGACAATTTGTTCACATTGGATCCCAAGTCCAACATGAAGCCATCCATCTCATAGCTTCCAAGTTCAACTGTCATTTTAAATTCTCTACTTGTGTGGTTCCTCCTTACACGACACACATCTTGTTCTAGTATTGGGGCAAAATCGCATTTTCATTCTCCCCCTCTTCCATACATCTTGTCAGCATGTGGGTTAGTTTCTTTCGCATTCTGAGGCCCCAATATCTTAAGACAACTATGAAAGAATTCACTTTGCCAGTTTTGCGTTTTGTAAGTGTAAGTGTTAGCGTTGTGTTTCCCTCTTGCTCCCATCGTCCATAGCTCTTGGCATGCACATTCCTCCTCCTAGTGCCTTATATGCACCACCGTGCACTTCTTCCATTCCGTGGAGTCTCTTCGGTGCCCTCGTTGTGCGAACGGCTCTCTTCTTCTCCTTTCGAACTTCTTGGAACCATTTGTGTTTATTGCTTCAGTGCCAGCGTGCGTTGCTTACTCTTCTGAACGTCCCTCTGTGTCATGTAGGATTTCTTTTGTTGTGTGGCATCAAATTTGGGAGCACTTATTTTTCACCTTTCTGATTTGTTCTGCATTCTAACCTAAACTTTCTCCTTGTTCTACGTTAAGCTCTTATCACGGTTACCTCCTGAGTTTTGCTCGTATGCGGGGTGTCGATTCGGTGGATTTTTTGTTACCGGAATTATTCTCTTCACGTCTTGAGCATCCCGGAAGGTGCAACCTGTCAATATAATTCCACGGTTTCAATGCACCGGTCGCTTGAGCTCATTATTGCACGTCCATCTGCATAGTTTATACACTTTACCTCAGACTTTTGTTTGTCATTGTTCTCTCCAAAATTGGATATGCGGCCGACTTCATGCGTATAGCGCTTATTGGAAATACCTTGTGATAGTTAGTTCTGACATTGTATACTTCTTCTTTAGAACTTTGGGCCGGTGGGCCGCGCCGACGCTCAGGTAGGATAAAGGGACTCTTGAGGACTCGCAAACCACAGCGATACCCTCACAGGAGGTAACCTTTGGGAGAAACCATGAGGAGAGGCGAGAATATAGGAAGTTGGATACCAGACAATGGGTGGTAGTCTACAAACAATAACCCTAAGAGTTTCTTTGGGCTCTTGCGAGCAATAACTTATAGGAGATGGGTCATATATAGAAGAATTGGATTTGTGCGTGAGTTTGATGAATTCTTTCTCCATGATGGTTTCCATAATAAGAGGATGCTCGATGATAGGGAAAGAAAGACGAAACTGTGAATCTGAGTTAGCCCATTTAAGCAGTCGAGGAGTTGGTAGGTTGTCAACCAAGTCTTCATCTTGGGGAGACGTTTGTACTATGAAAACCTACACCTTGCAGGTACCTACAATCTCGGGCTCGGATCCCTCGCGGATCCTTGTAGCTCACTATCTACGGTTAGAAACCCATCATCGGGCCGAAGCCAACTCTATCTGTTGAAAGCTTGATTCAATGCGAGAAATTACCAATCCTTGAGGAGTTGTATAGGGTTTGAGTCCCCAACGCACCTTATACAATTGAGTAAGTAAAAATTACAAAAAGCTTCTCGATGAATTATACAACATTTAAATTGTTAAATTGTATCAAGGTATTGAGCATATTCCGAATAATGGGAGGATCCATTCATAAAAAGTATATTAGCTTTCCTGTGTTAAAATCCAATTAAAATAAGTATGATAATAAATGCTATTGGTAAGCTAATAGAGTAATGATAACGATTTTGGTTTTTAAATGATTTACAATAATTAATGATTTGAATTTACGAGGAAACACAAACATAGACTCAAAAGGTGAGTTCTTAATTTCCAAGTAAGAAGCTTCTACCAAGCAAGCATGTAACTCATACAACAAGACTTGGTAAAATTGTTCCATGTTAGGGTTTATTAAATGAATAAACGTTGATATTATTTATATTAGGGTTTATTATATTAATAAACTTTAATATTGTTTAATCATTAATATTATTTTATTAATAAATATATCAATATTGTTTAATTAATAAATGTTAATGTGTTTATCATTAATGTTGTTTTATTCATGTTTATCATTTTCAATGCCCTCTTCCATTTTATCCTCTTGCCATTATATATTCAAGTTGGGATTCACGAGTCTCGATCCATCACTTGAGGACGTCATCCTTAGTCTTTGGTTTCGAGAATAACCAGAATTCTTACACTCTCCACTAATGAAGGATATGACTAATGTTTTTCCCTCTTAAGATCGTACAACTCAAGAGAAAGAGCAACAATAAACTTGGTGTGTCACCGCCTTCAACAACTGCAAGTTATGATCTTTTAAATAAAGGGGATGCATTATCAGAAATTGCATAGATAGTTATTTCTCTACTCAGTTTTTTTTTTTACGAAACCTAATTCTTAAAACAAACCTAATCATCCATGAGTTATCATTGCCCACATGTCTATCCATCAACAGATGTGAGCGATTCAGGTTTAAAGATGCATATGATTTAACCTTGATATATGTGTTTGAAAAATCCAAGAGTTGGGAAGCCTCTTGATCTACAATGTTCAATGATTTTCGGACTTAAAAGCGGCTTATTTTAACCTTTCACTTTGCTCCCAAAATATCTAATGCACCTCTTAGATCAACAATTAATATGAGATGTATGCATACTTTAATGTCATCTTCGATGTCCCAATGATTGCAAAATAACATAAAACAAGTCAATTAAATAACTAGCATACCCTCGAAGCAGAGGAAAGGAAACACCGAAGTAAATTGGGTGGTTATGTTGTTCAAAGATGGTGGAATGATTTTTGTTTTGGGGAGGATTTAAAGCGATGTAGCCATAGATAGTCAATGTTCAAAGTTTTGGACTAGTTATTTAGATCCCCATTCTTAGTTGTAGGGACATTTAATGCATCATGTGTATGTGTGTGTGTGTGTATATATATATATATATATATACATTTAATGCATCATGTATATATATATATATATATATATATATATATATATATATATAGAAGAACAAGATAGATCCTTGAGAACAAATTGTTCATGCCACCATTGTGATCATGAGAACAAATTGTTCATACCACGATTATGATCATTGTGATCAATAAAAAGCAAAAAACAACACCAATTAAACTTATTGCAGAAGCTTCGTTTGGCGAGGCAGATTCAATTTGATTAAATTTACAAATTGATCCAATTTGCCTATTGATCAGAGCTGAAAATGAGGTGAAAAACACATCACTCATTCTAACATTGAACTACAAAAATTCACATGCAAATAAATTAAAAAATGATACATGTGAATTTCATAGCAAAAGCCTTAGTTATAATTATATCCATTATACTTCATAATTAATTTTGTTGATAGATCTATTATACTCTTTTAAAAGTTTATACATAATTTATTTGAAATATAACTAAATGATAAATATATTTAATTATTTAAAAAAATCAAATAATAATTGAACTTATTTTGAAATTGGAACCTAAAATATACTATGGAAATATATAAATAAATATTACTTTTTAATTATATAACTACATACAAAGTTTTATAATTTTAATAAAAAAATTAAAATATTAATATACAATGTTTTATAATATTTCAATAAAAAGCTACTTTTAAAATCATTGAAAATATTTTAAAAATTAAGAGATTAAAATTATTAAAAGTTTTTAATATATATTTTATTACCAATAACAAGCTACTTCAAATGTTTCAAGGTATATATTTTTAAAGGTGTATGAGTTTGAATGTGTTTAATTTTAAACGTGCAACATATATACTTTTAAATATTATAATATAATATTTTTGTTGCCTTCTCATCAGAATGTATGTTCAATGTACTTGCTACTAGGAACTGTTACCTACGATTATCACGATGGATATGTCTTGGTTTGTACAACATTGTACGTGCCCTTCGAACAATGTACATGTCTCCTTTGAGCGGTGTGCCTCTTCGTATCACGTGGCCCGTGGTCTCTCCAGCGTTAGCTTGCCATAACCTCCAAGTGGTTGTTTCTTGTTTTCGATTACTTACGATACTAACACGAGGCACATGGGACACATGTATTAATTCTCATCCTAGCATGAGCTTGCAGTGATATCAAAATTCTGCAAGGATTAAGTCATAATTGGGTTGTATAATAGGGTGCAAAGTGTATGTAAATTACCATGCTCTATGGTATGGTCACCCTCCTTACCACAAATGGAAGTAAAATTCAACAGTGCATAACAATGCGATTAAGGTGTGATTGTTCACTTATCGTAATTTGAGTTATACCTCAGTGTAAATTCACATAGTTTTTGGTTCTCAGTTTTAAAAGAAATTGTCATTGTCACTGGAATTTTTTCATTTGGCTTTGAAACCCAATGATGTAGTTGTCGTGGGTTCAAATTGGAAAACAATCAGAAGTCGGAAGAGACAAGGGTAAACTACATAGTCTCGCCAAGTAAAGGGTAAACTACAGAGTCTCACCAAGCAAAGGTGAGTTAATCAAGTAAAGATTTCGTTCTGCTTGAACTTTTTGTATGTTTTTTATTCAGAAAATACTGAACTATACCAAAATATTTGTGGTGAGTTTTTTCTTTGTCTTCTAGCTCTCTTTTATTTACTAAATGGACAATAAAAATAACAAGAATGCATCAGTAGAGGAGAGATGATTTGGGGTAAGAATTGGAATACAGGTTGTACCATGCATTGGATTTGGTAGGGTCATGTTAGTGAGAGTTGAAACTCAGTCTAATAAAGTAAAAGGTGAGTTAATCAAATTGAATCTCGACTCTAATTGGAAGCTTTTGTTTCCAAATTTCAGCTTATAAGCTATGTTTTTACTCAAAATACAAGAACAAAACCAAAACCATATGTGATGAGTTTTTTTCCCCCTTTGTTCTGGCTCTTGTTTATTTATTGGCTTTGGTTTATTTATTGTAGTATATGAATAAAGATAATAGGAATCACAACATTGTTGCGAGGAAGAGGATTTGAGGTAGGAATTGGAGGTCAGGGGTCATGTTCGTGCATATTGGATTTGGATAGGAGACGATAAGGGCTTGTCACAATTTTGCGTGAAAATTGAACTTCTCTCATTTTGCAATTTTCAACAAAAAATAAATTTGTAAAAAATAAATTTGCAAAAATAAAATTTACTAACACAATAGAATTATTTTTTGAAAATAGAAAAATAAAACAAAATGCTTGTAGAATTAAAATGAAATTCTCACTTTATCCCATTGGTTTAGTTTGTTTAGTTCAGCATGACAGCACAGGATGGCCCAGGACATTTTGCTCTCATACAATTTTGTCTGCTTCGTTGCATAAAGTTCAGTTCATTCCACATCAGAACAATCTTGATAGTGGAATTCATTATCTGTGATGACAAAGTTGGCACTCTTCTTCTTCTTCACATATCTAGTAGGAACTCGATCTTTGGTGGCTACATAACTTCACTTCACGGTTTACCACATGGCCTTAAGAAAACTTTCAAGTTTCACTTTGGGTGCTTGCAACCTATCTAAAAGTTTGGAGTTAGGGTTTACCACATGGCCTATCTAAAAGTTTGGAGTTAGGGTTTATCACATGGCCTGAGGAACAATTTCAAGTTTCACTTTGGGTGTTTGTATCCTATCTAGCAGGTTTGGAGTGGGTGAAGGAGAAGGCAGTGAAGATAAGATATGAGAAAATGATAAGGCAGAGTAGGTGAAGGGATGAGATAGGCGTGGAGATAGAATGCGATTGGTTGTTATTGAACATATGGCAACTGTATGAGAGTCTTTAGACCAATTGTTTGATGAACCTCATAAAGAGCACCTTGATGTAATAAAATAATTCAAATAAAATAGCTGAGTGTAATTATTTGCAAATATGATTAGTCATTTTATATTATGAAGTGCATATCAATACTATATATAATTAACATATCCACACACACTTCACTATTAAACTATGTATATCATATTATACATATTAATTGATAAAGGAGGTTATTAAACACAATCTAATAAATATAGAGAAATAATAACACACACTTCACTATTAAACTATGTATATCATATTATACATATTAATTGATAAAGGAGGTTATTAAACACAATCTAATAAATATAGAGAAATAATAACAAATTATGTTTAATAATATACAGGATTATAATTAATTAATTAATTATTAAATTTTAATATTTATTTGGGTATTAATTAATTTTCCCCTTATAAATATTTATATTAATAGATCATTTGTGTCACAAAACCTATTTATTCATTCTTCTCTTATTTCTTAAACAATGGTGAAAGGTGGGTGAAACGATTCCTTATTATTAGCCCCAATGCAAGACCTTTTCTTCTTGCCAGTTGATCAAGGAAGTGAATGTTTGAAACTCAATAGATAGATAATCACGCTATTTTCCATGCCCGGACCATGCAGAAAATCCTATGCTCGGGAGAAACTTATCTAAGATTATAATTAATTAATTAATTATTAAATTTTTAATGTTATTTGGATATTAGTGTTTTCCCCATATAAATGTTATATTAATAAATCATTTGTGTGTATATATACATAGTGTATTAATTGTATATGATAGTGATATATATATATATATATATATATGTGTGTGTGTGTGTGTGTGTGTGGATGGATATATTGTATATAGTAATGAAATGTATATCATAAACTATGAATTTGTTCAATACACATAAACCAAAGTGTAAGTTTAATTTGGGATATACTCAAGTTATAAAGTTTCATAATATTTTAATTTGACTTAATACGAGGTTAGGCCTAGTTGCCTAGGTAGGTAGGGTTTGGAAAGTGTTAATCATAGGGTTTAGGTTTATGATCAAAACAAAATAAGCTTTGCGACATTTGATCTATGATGACCATAAACACGATAACTTTGACATGGGTAAAATGCATGGGTTATAGTTTTGATTGATGTCCAGATAATGACAGGTTTTAACAATAAGACAAATACTTGATATTTGAGGGGATAAACAAAAACAAATGAGTCACTACAAGAACACTTTCTAGCGGAGGTATTGACAAACACACACCGATGCGTTACTATAATAAAAATCCATTGTTGCATTAATATAATACAAACGCATCAGTGCGTTATTATAATATTGTACACGGTTCCTGCCGTCATGTATCTTGAACTGATGTTCTTATAATTTCTATGCATCGGTTCAACCTTGTTTGCATATGAAGCACTAGTGTGTTTAGGTTGTACACCCAATGTGTTTAAGTTATAGTTAGCCCAACTGAGGTGTGATCAAGTTATCTTGAGACCTGGTGCATTTAATATAGCATGTACCCCAATGCTTGTGTGATTAGTACGTACCAGTATCTATTTAACCATGTGCACCGAAGGGTAGTGAAATTTGAATATTTGAGGTGAGATGTCGGTGCCATTATTTATACTAAACATCGATGCATATATTATAATAAAGAACATTGATCCATAAATAATATTTAGAATCGGTGTGTATAATAAACAGCAGACTAATACAAAATATTTTGAATTGCCCCGATGTATATTTTTAAGCAGACATCGTTGCAATTTTGAAACTTGATAAATATTTTGTATGCTATATTGTTCTGAGAACAATGCATTTCTTAATAGTTCATATCAGTTGTGTTATTATAATTGTGTACCTTGGCAGTCGGTTATGACCTCATCAAGACACCGATTTCTATATTATGGCTTGAACCATCTAGTGAGTTCCAAAGAATACAATTATTATGTATATATTTTAGTTCATTGTTTTTTACAAATTTTTCAATTAATCATTTCAAGTCAAATATTTTTTTATAGTAGTATTGTTTTATATTTTGTTATTGCATTTCAATATAATGATTTCATTAATGTGTTATCCAATGTATTACACCTTTGTTATTTGTAATAATTTAAATCATCCATATATTAATTATTCAACAATGCAACGTTTACAACATTCGACAATGTAATGAAATATGAAAACCAATTTTATTATATATGAATAAAGACCCATTTTCATACAAAAAGAGACAATGTATGAGGTCTAGTACAATAATGAAATTGCAACCAATTTGTAGTTTTTAAACTTATTGGTAACATGTCTCATGCAATTGGGACAATATATCAAGTACATTAAACAAAATTTATGATTTTACTGGAGACATATTCTAAAACATACAACTTGCGGTAACATTTGTTCAATATAATTGATTGTCATTCATCAGTTGAACTAATGACATTACTTTCGAGGTTAGGTAAAAGTACCTAATTTCTTCATCATTTGTAGGTTATCTTGTACTTTGGTTTTTTAACAATGTTTTCTTGATCAACATGTTTGTTTATGTTTTGTCCCTTCATCTTATGCGACAAACATGAAATAAGCAATATTATATATATACATGATTGCTTAAATAAAAATACCTTAAAGCAAAGTGCCATAAAGCATTTTACATTCTTAGTATGCTTGTGAATTCTCTCAAAATCTCTTCTCTTATTTGCATTCCATACTTTGTTTCATGTCGTATTAAACATGACAAAGCACAATCGATATAATAAATATAAATTTTTCTTGTTTTTTGTAGAATTATAAAACAAATAAAGTTAAACAACATAGCTACTAACAAATTGTTCAATTAAAATTTCATTCACGAAACCTCAAAGCCCATACTTGACCCAATGTTTATCAATTCATGGGTTGACTTTGTATGTTAATGTTAAAATTTTGATGCTATTAAAGTTCTTTCAATTTACTAGACAATATAGCATGAGTAGGATCCTTGAGAAACACAATCACAAGAACAACTTGTTTTTATCTGGGAAAACCCTCATATGAGGAAAAGCCAACAAGAAACTTCCTTAATATAGATTGTCAATACAGTATTAACAAGATAAAGAGACAAGAATACAAGAATAGCAGTTGGGCATGCACCTCTCTCCTTAAAAAGCAAACGCAACTATCTCCCAAAGATCGCTAAGATGGGTGGTTGGTGGGTAGATAAATGGGCATTGTCCTCTCTTATTTATACTTCTTTGTATTAGCTAGGATGTATCCTCTTCAACAAATTTGGGTTGACTTCGCTGGTTAGTGCTAAAACCAACAGTATCCTTGAGATTTGACTACTCAATTGTGATATAAATTGGTTTGACCAATCCACAAAGGGGGTTTGATCATACATAAGTCCTAACATGACCAATCCACAAAAGGAGATTGATCTATAAAAGCAAATGACAATAATAAAACTAGAATATTCTTACATGAATTATAAATATCAAAGCTCTATAACAAGAGGGTATTCTACAATACAACGTCATCAAGAGGGGAAACAACATCATCATCACGTCTTGAATAGCATATCTATAAATCCTTCGGAAGTTTTTCTCATCATCGACAACATCATCATTAACAACATGGGTTGGAGCATCATCATCATTTGCATCAACATCAATTAGGCCTGTACTAATATAACATCATAAATCAATACAAGACTGATACAACATCATCCACTAACATCTTCAACATGAAGCATCAACATCAACATCAATAGCACAAAGCTAGAATAATAATGTATCAACAACATGAGGTTGGTATAACATCATCAACAACACGGGGTTGGTACAACAACATCAACAACCGGGTTGGAGCAACATAAAAAACACAAGGTTGAGATAACAACATCATTAGTACGAGGCTGAGATAACAACATCATCTATGGCAATGGAATGAGAGGTATTTGGGTGCAACAACCTTATTTTGTGATGATGAGTCCCTAGGGCTGCCGGAATCATAAGATTCCTAGGATGCTCAGAAATCCTAAGCTACCAAGTGGTACTCAGTAAGCTTAGTCCTTACGAACTTGGGATGCGCCGGGGAATCATAAGATTCCACAGGATTATAAAAATCCTAACGAAACTACCACAACTGACCACAACTGACATATACACGCACAAGTACTTTGACAGACTGCCCTTACCAGACCTTCAAGATCTACCCAGGGATGATTAGTCCCCTGGGATATAAAGTCAGAGCTGCACTACGTTTATTTGAATTGAGAATGCCATGAAATTATCATCAACATCACTCCCCTTTCAAGGGTGGTCCTTTTAGACTGCCCACCAATCTGTGTCTAGAAATTATTTGCAAACTTTACGAGGATAGAGCTTGATTATACGCAACCTGCTCATTTGTTTTAACTATATTGGATCTTACCACAACTTCTCTTCTACATCCTTATCATGAATGTAGTGATGTTCGGATCTAATATTAGCCGATATCATGGAACAGGGTTTCCATAGTCATTTTATACAACTACTTATCATGAATCATAGTGGATTCCATCTCAAATCGAATAGACACATCAGCAACAACTTTAAAACCATAGCAAAGCTACAGCTTCATGAAGCATCTTTGCCAATGTATTATGCTTTTAATACGTTGAGAGCAATATTGGATTACTTCATGTTCAATGTGAGATCATAGCTGATCTCAATTTGAAACAACATCTTGAAGTGCTCTTTCTATTAGGAACACTTCCTAGCCCAATGCGAATCTGACCTGTAATCAATTTGAAATTAAGTGATTTCCGATTATACTTGAGGATAAATCTCCAATATAAGGTATCTCATCACATGTTTTACCATATAGAATTGGTACGTCACGGCTCTATCAGATACTGACTCAAAGGTGTTTACAACAAAACATATATACGAATTTGGTATTTATCCTTATACATAAACGACCAATAAATATGTTTATGCAGAGCAACATCTAGCTAATTACAGCGAAATTATCAACCATGACCTTCAACTTTATTTCCATGGGTGCATTCATGGCTTTACAATCCAACATATAAAGTATAGCAGAATTATTTCAACTACATATGAAACCTCTTTAATGCTTCCTTCACATACTTCCCTTGGTTGGGAAGATCTTCTATGGAAGCTGCCAAAGTTCAAGACCCTAGAGAGTAGTACATCAAGCCTAGGTCTTTCCATCTCAGTCATAGCAAACGCTAACACAATATGTGTTGATGATATTTTTTTTCTCTCACATCAAGAATAAATATACCAATGATAACAATATAACTTTGGCTCATCCTTCACTTAACATTGAAGTAAAGGTTAGAATCAACTTTACTCTTAAAGCCCTAAGCTCATCGAGGGAGCTATCAATTCTGTAATGCTGAAGCTCGATGGAAGCTTGCTTCAAATATCAGTACAGAGCTTTCTTAGGTCCATGTAGACATGAAATTATTTCTATCTTTAACTGGAAACCAAATTTTAGCTATCCATTTGTTTAGCAATTTTTGCTTGCTTAAACACAGCAATGCACAATCATGTGCTATGCATAAAACACTATCTTCTTGTATGAAATTATATCCCTCTACTCTGGTTGTTTCCTTTTGGAGGCTGAAACTTTCTCTTCTTGACTAGCTGAGACTTCAGGCAGGCACTTCATTCCACTATGCTTCTTGCACATTCTAGGTGTCTCTATTCTATCACAACAACAACTTCACCTGAAACTGAGAGTGGCTCAATAAAAAAATAGCTCTTCTTCTTTCATGGAGGTAACTTTATCTTTCCTTGTAGTCATGTCTCCATGACCCAACTAATGTACTTCACAAAATACCACTCAATTTTAAATAAAGGGATTTCTCCCTCTACATCTCATACTATAATGAATCATGGTTGTTCTGGTAGTTTTCTTCAAAATCACTAAACTGTGATCCAGTTAAGTGTCTGCGTCATAGTCTTCTCCCCTCTTGCTGGGGGGATCTCTGGACACAAGTCGGTTTTGTACATCTTTTTTACTTTATGCAACGTAGCATTTATATTTAGATCAATTTTTGGAAATCTACTAACTTCCATTCTTGTCTTAGGAAAAATCCATGTCCCAATCCTTCCTAAGCGGCCCTTCTCATTACTTAAGCAGGGAATCTTCCTAGATTTCATATACCATGATTATGATATAGTCTTCTAAACTTATGACATCTTGTCTCCCAGTCCTGGAAGATCTAACTTCCTTTTCCCATAAGATCCTTTTTGGGGTCAGACTCACTTTGTTCTTGATTTCTTTTGAGTCTACAAAGACTTCATATTCTTTACATGATATATTTGGTGTTGTATACCAAGTCTTAGTATGAAAAGCTAAGTTAGTCCCGGACTTCAAGTGAATTCTGCTTCTCTTGTCCAAAGATGGCTTTGTTATCCTTTGAATAGTCCTTGTGAGTTCTTGTTCTAATGTTGGTCATCTTTGGATCCTTTTCTCCTTACAATCAATCTCCATACCAGATACTTTGTATCTCAAAAAAACTTCATGTCATCTTTGGTACATGATGTATATGGTCATGTACATAGTGTATATCTCATCTAATCATGTTGCCTTCTGCAGCATTCACTATAGCTTCCTTGTGGTTATCACCTGTGACCTAAAATAGGTCAACAACAAGCAAGAATAATACTCTCTTGATAAGAGTAATAAAACAATATGAATAGTCATCCACGGTGGCTCAACTAGAGCTATCAGCATGATACACTTTGAAACAAAGATCAAAAAGTAAGAAATGCAATATGAAATGAGATCAAAACACTTCTTGTGTTGTGATCAGAAACATTCCTCATGACAATGGTTTCTCTAGAGGATGTTGGTTGTATCACAGTGAAATGATTATATTAATCATTTTATCTCAACGTACTCAAATTATAAAGTATAATGCTTTTCAAAGACGCTACCTCATTCTAGGTGACACTTATTAGGTAGTTGTAAACATCATGTTACAACTTTGAAGATCTCTTATCAACTGAAAATTAATCTCAAACTTGGAATCCCAGGTCTTGTCTTCCAAAGAATGGAGGTGTGTTTTTTCTTCAGTCTCCTTCACTCAAGATAATAAATGCTTTCTTCCAACACATCCCTGCAGAGATTGTTATTCCCTCTGAATGTGTTTGGATGCAGAGATCCTTGGATCTATGACAAAAGATCCTTCTCCTACAGGTACCCTTTAGAATAATAATGCATTTTTAAACACATGTAAGTACATACCTCTTACATGAGTATCTTGCTAGGGTAAAGATTAATACTGGGACTATTTAATGAACAACAAATCCCAACACTTCATAAAACTTTCACTGCAACTGATGCTGGTGGTGTACCAAGCGCAACATTATATAGAAAGGCTTATAATATACACTGGAGCAATATACATATGAATTACCATGCTCAAACAATACATCTCAACGATGCAATAAACATGTCATATATAGATCTCAAGTCAAATATAATAGGCCAATATAAATGTCAATCAATATCACTACTAAGTCCACCACTAGAACCGGTGGAAATTTAGTTATTATACACTTCTTATGGTGGGTATCTATCCAAGAACATCTATCTCATAAATCTCTGTAAAACAAAGATTTCTACCATCCAGTATACCATCAAATGTGAAGATGCAGTGATTGCAGAATGTGAACATAGTATCAAAATATGGAAATCTTGACATACATGTAGACAAGGAAGACTGAGGGATAAGTGTATGATGACACATGTGGAGGAGGGGAAGATCAATGGAATGCAGTGATGCATGTGGAGGGAGAGCGGAGGAGTGGGAGGAGGGATGGGGCGTATAGTTTGAACCGTGGAAGGGAAGCAAGAGGAGGAGGAGGAGGATCAAACATGGATGCAGAAGTTCGGACACATGTGGGAAGCAAGGGGATGGTAGATGGTTACAACCCGACTCATGTGGAGGAAGCAAGGAGGATTGGTAGATGGTGTAGCTGACTCATGTGGAGGGAAATTAGGAGGAGGAGGACCATCACAATTAATTAGAGGATGTAGATGGATCTGTTGATGAGTTATATATAGTGGGATCATGAGCATCACCACTCAAATTCATGATGAGGTTATGCTTCTCAACAATATGGCCAGCATCAATATTATGGTAGAGATTTTGCCGCGTGTAGTATCTCTAACAGTTCAAATACCACTCTGTGACTAGTGCGTTGACACGATGGAAGTATAGTTGATGATGCCTCATGTCAGCCTACATGCTTGCTTGAGGGTCTATGTACTGTAGGTTGGTCCTTTACCTCCTCCATCACCTCATCCACCTCTCATGTTGGGAGGCTCATCCCAACATATGTATATATACAAAATAGATAATAATAATAATAATATAATTCCTACTAAAATGTTACAATATTAAATTACATGTGCATTAAATGAGACAAAAAATATGCAACTAGAATAGTCAAAACATAACGATAGTATTACCTCTCTCATCTTGTGGTTTATTTGTTGTAAATCAGATGTTTGTACATCCTCTCCAATACATTTAAATGCGGGTACTTTGCAATGTCACGATTTTATTTAAGCTAGTTTAAGCATGTAGTTCATTTTAATTTCATCATATCTTAACCATAAACAACAATTTTGCAACAACCAAGATCCCTAAGAAAATGCCCATTACCACAGACACAAGATATATCTTGGGAAACCCTTCTAAGGAAGAAAAACCGACCAAATCCTTTATATACTCTTCAAGGAGGAAATGCCTTTCACCCTGAGATATCCTAGCACACAAGAGGTTGCACAAAACCCTATAACTCTAGCGCGCAAGAGAGGTGTGTAACTTTGACCAAGAAGTGTACTTGTTTGGGGGAATTTAAAACTCACAAAAGGTGTATTATTATTGTGTCTACAATGAAATATTTTCTCTTACTTATATTAGACTTACTTGTCCTATCAAATTAGAGTGTCTATATTAATATTATTTTGATTATTATTATAATAAATAATATTAATGTGTGTAATTATCTTTTAGGACATCTTTATACACAATAGGTAGGGCGACACCGTACCCTTTACACAATAACTAGTGTTCTGGTGGAGTGGAAGCTCTTGAACAATATATAGCAAAGGATCATATACACCCCACTAGTGTTGATCCACTAGGGCTTCCCATTCCATAGGGATGCCATGGATTTGATTCACTTTGCATTACCACGGATGGACCAAGTCTTCACCACGTTCCATGTGCCGTCCACAACCGTCAATCTGGATATTCTTTCTCACTGCCACCTATAGGAGGATCATTTGGATTCATGTGCTCGTCCACAAGCACGTCCAATCTACAGATATTCTTTCCCACTGCCACCAACAGGAAGATCATCTGGAGTCTTCTCGTCAACTCTGTTGCTTCTCAGAGGAGGCCATCACATCATCTTCATTTTTGTTCTCATGATGATGTGCCCAACACTTTTGGGATTTCCCACGTTCACCTTGTGCTCAGCCACAGGCACGTCCTAACTCAACAGATCGATTTTGCATCGGATAATCATTTGGATTTCTTCTCACTCACGTCATGGAGGAGGCCATCTTTACGTTCCTGACTTTGTCCCAGGTAGGAACCACGAACCCTTCATAGGGGATTTCTCTCAGGTTTGTAAGTTGAGAGAAAGACTTCACATAGATGTTATGTTCCACATCTCACATGTTTGTAAGCTGGAGGATGTCTCCCATAGTTGCATTCATCAACACTCCCTCTCAGCTAGGGAGGCATTCTTCATCAAGCCAAGTCTCACACCGATGTACTCTGAGTTTTGTTTTTGGCTAAGGTCATCCATACTCCTTCTTAACTCAGAAGGAGTTCTTCACCAAGTAAATGTTTGGTGTACATGTTTGCAGTCTGCTCAGGTGGAGAAAGGTATTGCAAGTGTACAATTTTCTTCTGCATCATATCTATGACATAAGAAAATTTTATCTCTTTGTGTGAAAATCCATTAGGAAGCTCTGGGTTCTTTAAGGAGCTTCATATATGGCTCTTTGTCATCAACATATGAACCATCTCATGGTCAAGTGGATCTGTCGGAAGTATGTGAAGCCACATTGCTTCGCACACTTACTGCTCTGTCTTTGGTGCACTTAAGGCTAGATAGTTATGTTTCCTACTGCAATAGGGAACCATGGAAGACTTTAAGGTAGAACATCAACCGGATGTGATTTTCCGGTTCACTGAACATTTTATCGGTCATCTTTCATACTTCTTGTCCCAAGAAGTAGTGAATCATACTCAGATTCTTCATCTCGAATTCAGAAATAAAGGATTACTTGTAACAACAATGTTTTCTGAATAGCTCATCAGGACCAGGCTTTCGTCACCAATACTGTAATGATATAAGTTTGGATTACCAAGACTCTTGTTTGAAATCCAGACTTTATCAAGAATCCACTTATCTGATATAGTTTCCAACTCATGGATGGAAGTGTACCTGGTTCACTAGATCAGGTGTTACATCATAGACAACTCCCTCTGTTTGAGAGAAACCTCTGGCTATAGATCTAGTTTTGTATTACCTTGATACTTTCATTAGCTGCATGCTTTACCACATGTTTCTCTTTCTGGTCCCTGAATAATATCTTATGTATCATATTAAGACATACTGGTATTCTTCTGTTATGGCATTTGGCCATACTGGTTTCCTTGTAGATTTTCTAAGAAAAGGAGTCTTATCATCAATGAAGTGGATCATGTATGAAGGATAGCTTGAAAAAAAAAAAATTGCTTTCTCGAAATGTGCCTTGAGAGGCTTGTATGTTTCTTTGCCTCTTGCATAGTGAGTCTAGGTAAGCATTTTATGCCTTGCTGCAATATCATTGAACATATCAACTGGAGCAACTAGATCAACTGGAATAATTTCTTTCTCCCTCTGAACTGCTGAAGGGGGAGAAGGTATAGTCTTACTGTCAATCTCCTTTTGAGATTCCCTAAATTTTGAAAGACTATCTCTTCTTCAAGGACAACGTTTCTTCTTGTCTCAATCTGTCTCTAACCAATGATGTCGATTTGGAATGTCTTTGAAGATTCACTATATCCTTTCTTTCTAAAGGATCTAGCTTGGACTTCTTCTCTTTGGGTACATGAAGATACACTTGGCACCCAAGTAACATGAAGTGTTCAATCTCAGGCTTCACTCTAGTGAAGGCTTCTATTCTGGTGAAGACTCTTGTTCTGAACATATACTGCATCATGCATGCTTCTACCCATGAAATCATAGAAAGATTCTGATCATGCATTATTTCATTGATTGTCTCAAGGATGGTTCTATTCTTCCTCTTTCTCAAATAGTTTTGACTCCCTCTAAAGGATAATCATCTTCCTTAGTTCTTGACCTGTCTGGAACAAGAAAAAAAGAGGAACCAAAACAAGAATATCTCCTAAAGGAGAATAATGAGTGCGTCTCTAGAATCAAAGCAATTTTAAGGATTGTTATCACAGCTACAACACCTATTTTTAATGTAGAAAACTTTAGAAATATAAGTTAGCGGAATGAAAATTACAACAATCAAACCTGGAGTCTTCACTTCTAGTGTGTTGCTTTTCTTCCAAGTTTCCTTCACTCAAGATAACAAGTGCTTTATTCAACTTGTCTTTTGTACTAGGATAATATTCTATCTCAACAGAAGGTTGGGTTAGATAACAAACTCTATGATCTCAACTTTAATCCATCTAATATCTTGACTTTAATTTTGACCAAAGGTTAGTATGATGGTCATGGCTTCAATATGCAACCTAGATCAAATAAATGTCATAACAAATAGATGCATATCATAATAATCAAACCTGGGTTTCATTATTCCTCTGAATGTGTTGGATCTTGAGATCCTTCTGGATCTATGGCAAGCGATCCCTTCTCCTGCAAATACCTTTGCTTAACAATTTAAACATATGTGAGTACATACCTCTGATAACATTTGCAGGTAGTGGCACCATTTGGTAGCAACGGTAATAACTCTTTAAAAGAGTTCAAGGGTCACTGCAACTGGTACACCAGCTGATACTGCAACTGATTCTGAAACTGCAATTGCAACTGCAACTTAGGGTTTTATGAGGAAACCCTAATTTTTTAAACTTCAATTTTTGAAATTCTGATCTAGGGGATAGATGTGCTGAGCTGAGGTGAGTAAGTTGGTGTAGTCAGATTTCTGAAAATCCAAATTTTACCCCCCCAAACTTGACCAGTGGATTTCTGGACTGGTGCTTCTGGTTTTCTGGTACTTCTGGTTTTCTGTTACTTCTGGTACTCTGGTACTTTTGGTTTTCTGGTACTTCTGGTACTTTGTGAAAACTAGGGTTTCACTTTCTGGGAGATCTATCCACTGAAAAGGTGCGCTGAAGGTGCCAAAGAGTTCCTTGGGTTAGGGCACACTTTTCTAGATGGTTTTGAGGCTGAAAATCTTCTTCAATCAAAAGCCCTAATTTTCTTGTACAACAACAATGACGTTTTTCCTTTTTCTTGTGAAGAATGCTTGTGCAATGGGTTCTTTCAAGACCTATGCTCTGATACCATGTTGATTTTTCATAAGCTAGGTTAAGCATGTAGTTCATTTAATTTCATCATGTCTTAACCATAAACAAGAATGTTACAACAACCAAGATCACAAGAAGAAACACCATGCACAAGAACACAAGATATATCCTGGGAAACCCTTCTCAAACAAGGGAGAAAAACCCATCCAAATCCTTTGCTATACTCTTCAAGAGAAATACCTTTCACCACCAAGAATATCCTAGAACACAAGAGGGTGCACAAAACCCTAGAACTCTAGCGCGTAAGAGAGGTGCGCAACTTTGACCAAGAAGTGTACTTGCTGAAATTTCCAAAACTCACAAGTGTGTGTGTATCTACAATGAAAGATTTTCTCTTATATTAGACTTGTCCTATGTGTCTATTGGCATAAGAGGGCCGACCTCACTTAGTTATATTATTTAATTATTATTATAATCATTAATATTAATATTACTATTACTATTAATATTACTATTAATATCAATATTAATTATCTTTTACAGATTATCTTTAGACACAATAAGGTAGGGTCGACCTGTACCCTTTACACAATAACTAGGGTTACAGGTAGGTCTGGCTCTTGAACAATATATAGCAAAGGATCTGATACACCCACTAGTGCTCATCCACCAGGGGCGCATCCATAAGGATGCCATGGACCCAATTCATTGCATTACAAAGATGGACAAGGTCTTCACACGTTCACATGTGCTCGTCCACAGGCACGTCCGCTCTACAGATCTGCTTTGCCACTGCCACCAACAAGAGGTTCATCTGGAGTCTTCTCGTCAACTCTTATGCTACTAAGAGGAGACCATCACATCATCTTCATTTTTGTTCTCATGATGATGTGCCCAACACTTTTGGAATTTCCCACGTTCACCTTGTGCTCAGCCATATGCACGTCCTAACTCAACAGATCGCTTTTACATCAAACAAGCATCTAGATTTCTTCTCACTCACGTCATGGAGGAGTCCATCTTTACGTTCCTGACTTTGTCCCAGGCAAGAACCATGAACCCTTCATAGGGGATTTCTCTCAAGTTTGTAAGATAAGAAAAAGACTTCACATAGCTGCTATGTTCCACTTCTCACGGGTTTGTAAGTTGGAGGATGTCTCCCATAGCTGCATTCATCAACAATATCAAGGATATGATTGTCCTTGCTACCCAATAAATCACATACCTCCCTACCAACTAGAGAAATGGGAAACTCATACTAGACCCTCTTGGACATCAATTGCCTCCACATGCGCATACACGCATCAAACATAGGCCTAGTAGGAAAGCGAGATACTACTAGCAGAGTGACATGAATACTCTAAAAAAATATTGTATATAACTTTGACGCGAATGGGAAGAATCTCGTCTTAGACAAAACAATGTGATGGTGATCTAATGCACCATAAAATTGTCTCAAAAAAACATCTACCCACCTAATCAATCAGAGCATTTGCAATAAACTATCTACATAATACAACATAGAGAAACTAATGTACTTCCCATCAAAACTATACCGTGACAGTGCCGAGAGCATAAAAAACATACACCTAACATCCTCTCTCTCAAATGAAGATATCTACAGCTGGCCACCATGAACCTGAAACTCCGAATTCAAATGAACATGCAGACTGACATGATATCTTTGCACATATTCCAGTTGGATCTCTCTTGCAACACTAGGTGGTAGCACAGGGAAATGGGGCATATACTCCCCCCTCTTAGACAACCTAGTGATGAAATATACATCCTCCTCTGTGGGATGATACCACAGATCGAGACAGACCCTGAACCCCTGTCTCACATGATCCAAAAAACAGATGAAATGTTGTAACAAAAAATACTTTCCACTTAGAGATGTACCCTCCTGATAAAATTTCAAGAGGTCAATATCCATCAAAAGGTTCTATGTCGGTTGTGAAAGAGGGCGAGGGAATAGCTCCCTCTCCCTGGCCTCCCACTCACGCACAAATGTGTGTGTCTCGACCTCCTGTTGTCACTCATCCTCCTCTCTTCGTTGTCGTCTCTGATTCACATAAAAATATTGTTAGGAACATATATATAGATCAAATAAATTGAAATTATAAAACAAATACATGTATAAATGACATGTATTTAAAAAATCTAAAATTATTTTTTTTTTGCAAAAAAATCCTACAAAGCAACTAGTGCGCCAAAAATAGACATATGCCCTGAAGACGGTGTGTTATATAATAAAAACAACATCGTCATGTGGTATTGTTACTAATATGCATTGATGCCACATTTCTTGTTGCACCACTAAGTATTTGTGTGTATCGCCCCATAGGATGCTCCGCACCGACTAAGTGCTTTTTATTGCGTCGATTCATTTCTTTTAACCACATCGATGCATACATTTAAAATTTACGCACCAATGTGTGATGATTATATTCGCACCACCAAATATTGCAGCGGTGCGTCTACTAAGTTGCTCCGCTCTAATTAGTTATTACAAATTCACCCTGGTGTCATTGTCTTTACCACACCGTTGGGTGTGTTGGACTGATGGGAACTGTTAGGTTAAATTGCATTATATAGTTGAAGTGGTGTGTTGTGTTACTATTAACACACCAATTCC
>SNQJ01S0070679.1:13711-29807 GCA_010110895.2 Picea sitchensis
CTCGAGGCTCGCATAGGTCTTTGTGAGAAATAGGAGGTATCAAGTCGCAAGAGCATCCTGAAGTGTCCACGAAGAGTTCCTAAAGACTCCACTGCAATTCCAGCAAGCTAAGGATATGGAGGGAAACCCATCCCTTCCCAAGTTTGGTCTTCATTAAGATGGCCAAGGGCGGGACCACCCCTGAGGGAAGTCTCATATAACTTCTCTAAGGTCGTGGATGACCGCCCACTTGCCCTCCTTCTAGGCTACTATAACCAAAACCCCAAAGTGTTTAAGCTCCTCAACTTGTGATCTCGTGAAGTTTGCATCTAGGAAGACCCTATGGGGGAGAGAGGAGAGTTGTCTCACACATTGTAACAATTTACCTCATGATGATCACCGAGCTTAGAGATTAGCTCTTTGCCATTGGCATGAAGATAGAACATGAGGTATTAGTGCCTATTGCACTCATGGCTTTTCTCTTGTGTGTGAAGCCTTTATTCAAGGTGTTTGTGCTCAGGAAAATCTTTCAACTTATGAGAAGCTTTGGGATGTCTTTTTCCAAGAAGAAACATGGAAAGAATCAATTATAGCCCAAAAAGAAGAGGCCCAAGACCTTGTTGTCATCAGGAAGATGAAGAAAGGAGGGAAAAAGAAGAAATCTACAAAAGGTAAGATGGAGAAGGCATATTTTCTTAACTCTTCTTCTCTAAGAAGAAGAATCAAGTAATTTGCTACAAATGCCACAAGAAAGGACATGATTAAAGAATGCTCAAAAATGCGAATATATGGAAAAGGTAAAGATAAGCAGCCACAAAAACAATTTACAGGGAGTGTAGATAGTTCAGCTAAACTTGATGGGTTGGCATCCACATTAGAAACCATCGTTTCCATGATTTCAACACTCATTACCAATACTACTTCAAGTGTTAATCGATACGTATAATCAAAAATTTTCCAACGAACTTCATGAAAAGGATTTGTGTTTTTCAATGAGCTTCACGACATATGACATATTCCTTCTAGTGAGCTAAGATCGAATAAGATTCTAGACACTTCGATGATTGTGGGCCTATGTCATCTCCCTCATTGACAAGTAGTTTGTATTATGTTTCCTTCGTTGATGATTCCTCTCATAAATGTTAGATTTACTTCATGAAAACAAAAGATCAAGTGCTTAGTATATTTAAAGAATTTAGAGCCTTGGTCGAGAATTAGACAAGAAAAGGGTTCAAGGTGCTTAAGATCAAACAATGGAGGAGGGTACACTTCCAAAGATTTCGATGCTTACTACAGTGAAGCGAGAATCAAGAGGGAGCTTACAGTACCATACAACCCATAGCAGAATGGGATTGCGGAAAGAAAGAACAGTTCATCATCTAAACAACTAAGGCCATGATTCATGACATGGACTTGCCCATGCATTTATGGGTCTAAACATGTTATATAACAATCTGCATATTAAACAGCTATCCACACAAGATTCTCAAGGACAAAGAACCGAAGTAAGCCTTTACTAGTGAGCAACCACAGGTATCTCATTTTTTTCTTTTTGGTTTTCCATTTTATATTCACAACCCTAATGAGAAGTGGACTAAATTTGAGCCCTCTACTATCAAGGGTAATTTTGTAGGGTATAGTAAGAATTCTAAAGGCTATATAATTTACATTTCAACGCAAGGGAAGACGATCGTAAGTCGTGATATGAAGTTCCATGAGGATGGATGGTCTTCCAACTCAATGAGATGGTCGTAAGCCAAAACAGTGTGAATTGTAATTGTACATTCGATTATATAATATAAAAACTCTACTGATTGCAAACAATGAAAGACGAAAAATAGATGGGAGGCTATGATTCTATGAATGGGGGAAGTGAAGGGGGGCTTACAGAAGACTTTAGGGGCTGGAGGGGAAAACCTTAGCTAGTGACTTAACCTAAAGTCCTTGGACCCTTAATTATTAATCTTGATTATGCACCTTGATTATTAATCCATGTTTATTATTATCCTAAGCCTTGGAGATTAAAGAAGGTACGTGGGTTTTGAAAATGAAAGGTGAAATGTTGGCTTCTCACAGAAGACGTGTGGTAAAGGATTTGCCTGCGAATATATCCTATGCTTTTAGCCATGCAAGGGATATTTCGAATTATTATGCTATTGGGAATTTTGTGGAGAAGTTGTTGCTCTGAATTATGGTACAACATTGTTGTGGTACAAATTGGTTGAACAGATCAAAGGAAGAAAGAGAATTACACCTTGGTAACTGTAGTGAACTTCCATGCAAATTTATGTTGCTGTGTCACTGTACTTATGGTAAGCACTTCGATGTTGTTGTAAGGGAGATTGTGACTACTGTAAGAGAGATTGTGAGGAATTTACAGCCACAGAATCCCTAAAAACCTGTAGGTGATTGGGTTGATGGTTGAGACAGAAGGAAATTTGTCCTATGGATAAGCTGAGAATCCATGCAGTCCCCGCAAAGAGACTCCTTGGCCAGCATGTGCTAGATCTCTTGATGGGAATTGGGATAGCCTAAGGGACTGCTTGGCAGAGAAGGGGATCCCACTCCTGGTGTGGTACAGCCTAAGAGGGAAAGAGTGTTGATTGATGGGGATAGTTGTAGATAGATAAGATAAGATAAGATAGTTTTATTAATGTCCAACAAATGACCACAAAAGTAGGTCAATGGGACTGAAGAATTCAGCAAGTATGAATACAATGTGGGAGTGCAAGTACATCTCCTAGAGAATGCCGAAAATAACATAAAGAAAGAAACCTGCAGTAGTACAGCCTCAAAACATATGTATATGACCATGACAAGGGTATGGTGATACAAAATACTATGTGAGTTTGTACAAGACTAGAAAAGAGGACAACTTAAGAGTTTGTCGTGAGAGAAAGACTAAGAGAGAGGGAGATCTGACGATGACGCTAATGATGTCAAGGTCTCTTGGGTCTGATGGTCGAGGGCGAGGGGGGCAAACCAGGCACTGGCTCGCTATCGGAGTCCTCTAGGACCATCGAGGGGTCTGGTTGTATGATCCCAGGGGGATGCAGGAGCGAGGGATACTCCTAGCATCCTAGGTCAAAAGAAAGAAACTCTGGATAGATCTCTGGCTACTCCTCTAGATCTACGGGGTAATCTAACGGATGGGAGGTGCCCTGCTCTAGATCCGTCTGGAGTTGATCCCTCTAACTTGCTAAGGATGTATGGACCGATGTACGGTTCGGCATCTCTGAACTGGTCTCGATGATATCAGTCGGTCTCCCATAGGGGGAGGTTGAGGAGAGACATGAGGTCTCGCTAATCTAATGTCTGGTGCACTCTGGGACTCTACCCTCCGCTTGTTGCTCTAATCTAATGGATCAACATGAAAGTATGAGGTGATCGTCTTGGTCATCACAAGGCAGGGCAAGGCATGTAGGAACTGAGAGTTGTGGTTGAAGATCCCCATAATGAAGAGGGTTAGGCATCTCTGGTCCTAGTACCGGAAGAATGTAGAGAGGGAGCCCCCCGAGTCCCTATAGAGGCAATGATAGCGTCCTCTAATCTCATAGTATAGGGGGCACCTAAAAATGAGGTGCATCTCTGTCTCCGGCTCCTGAAGGTGGCACATATGGTATATCTCATCAAACTGTGGTATATGGTGGTCCATCTCAATTTGGAGTTGATGAGAACCGACCCGAAATTGTCCTAGAGGGATCATGAGTGAGTGCATCCAATGCATGTGCGTATAAGGGGGGCGGACGATGATGTCATCCCGCAGCTCCAAAAAGTGATCTAGGTAGAAGGACATCTTCGAGCCCAAGCTCGTCGGAGGTGAGGTCCAAGTGACTCGAATGTATAATCTATAGATGTCCTCTCTGAATGCCTGATTCAATACTTGTCTAGTCGACAAGGGATGGCACGGCACATCAAGGGAGAAACTGAATGGGGGAAGGCACTCTAGTGAGATAGTCATCGGCTAGAGAAATCGGGACGCCTCTGAGAACCAACCTCGTGCACAGTCCGAGGGGGGATCTGAAGCAAGAGCCTCCAAGGAGCAAAGTGAGAGGTAGGGGTATCGCTCTCTTCCGATGGCAGAGTCTTTCAAAGACCTGACTCTATGAAGGAAAGAGACCAAGCGAAAAATGACGTCCAGGCGAAATGGGTGGACATCGAACTCTACCTGAATAATGGGTTGTGGAACCGTCCGCTTGCAGTGGATGATGCGCCTAAGAAGCAGGGTCTGGACTCTCTCCAACCTGGCCCAATTTGTCTATAACAAGCTCGGCCCCCAAATCTCGGAGTCATAGAGAACTGTGGGTCTGATAATCGCTTCCATGAGGTAGACTGTAGATGAGATGTCCTGAAACTGACCCAAGAAGCATTGTCTCTCGATGAGGGCTAAGGAACCATACCCTTTACTGAGTCGAGGCTAGGGAGCCTGTCACATAATAAAACGAGGCCCCGTGAACTATACTCCCAGGTAAGTGTAAGTTGTGGTGATCTCAATCTCTGCCCCCCGGTAATAGAAATGTAAGTTTGTAAGAGAGCTCTTCAATGTATTGAATATCAAAACCTTGCTTTTTCTAGTGCCCCGTCACCTCAAACGATTTACAGAGGTGGCTAGCTACACTACATATGGTATAATAGGAGCCTCCTACAGTGATTGACAAGGAAGAAAAATCTGTTGTACCACATTCAGGTACACAACTAGACGAGAAATCAGCATGCAATCAACCATCTACGAGAGGCCCCAAGACCCTCCAGTTCAGTCAGAAAGTCCAAATGTATTTCCCAAGTCTTGCACGATTCAAAGGAACAAGTTGGCCTGCCTAAATCAACATTTCAGGTAAGTCATCCACCTAAGAAGTTTCCTACTTATCTTGCACCGATAACCTTTACTCTTGGGATAGAGTCTTCTAGCTTTGAGGAGGCCACTATAGAGCAGGAATATGCTATGATAAAGGATTATAACTAAATTCTCAAGAATTATGTCTTGAAGATAATTCTAAGACTGATTCATAAATCAATGATAGATTCCAAAAGGCTCTACAAGATCAAGCATGCAACTAATGGGTGCATTGAGAAGTACAAGCCCGGGTTTGTAGCTAGAGGGTCTCAGAAAGAAGGAGTTGATTATGATGGGACATTTGCTCCAGTTGCCAGGTATACCTGCATCCATACCATTATGTCTATAGCTTCTTGTTTTGGTTAAAACTTACATTAGATGGATGTAAAGACTGCATTTCTAAATGTTGTGATTGAAGAAGAAGTTTTTTTAGATCAGCCAAGAAGGTTTGCGATACATGGGCGGGACACCCATGTTTGCAGGTTGAAGAAAGCTTTTTATGGGTTGAATCAAGCACCACGGGCATGTTATGCCAAGGTTGATGAGTATTTACAAAATTTGGGGTTTTCCAAGACATCAGTAGATTCAAACCTTTATTTTATATTTGATCAATCTGATTTGCTTTCCTTTGTCCTGTATGTAGATGATTTCATCATTATAGGAAACTGTAGTCAGCTAACTCCGTGGTCTACAAAGGAATTGAACTATGAGTTTGATATGAAGGAGATTGGTTTGCTCCATTACCTTTTGTAATTGGAGGTTTGGCAGGTCACAGGTGAAGTCTTCCTTGGACAAGGGAAGCATACTTTAGAGATTCTGAAGAGATTTCAGAAGTTGGATTGCAAGCCTATGTCTACCCCAATGGTTCCAAAGCTAAAGTTGACTTGTGATGAGAATTCATATTTGGTGGATCCTACTTTATATCAGCAAATGATTGGGTCATTGACATATCTCGTGAATACCCAGCCAAACATTTGTTAAGCGATGAATACATTGAGCCAATTCATGGTGAAGCCCATGCAATCTCATTGGAAAGTTGATAAGCATGTGCTCTGATATCTGAAGGGCACTATTCATTATGGCATGCAGTATAAAGGAGATAATGAGTTTTTACTTTATGGTTTTGTTGATTCAGGTTGTGCTAGAGGTTAGGGACAGGAAGAGCACTTATGGCCACTGTTTCAGTTTGGGTACAGACATGGTTTCTTGGTTTAGCAGGAAACATGCAACAGTTGACCTTAGCTCAATGGAAGCAAAGTACATCGCAGCGCCCTCTGCTAGTTGTGAAGCAATTTGGCTTTAAAAATTGGTAGTTGAATTCATCAATGAGATGTTGGAGTCCACTGTTATTTATTGTGATAATAAGAGTTGCATTGAGCTTTCTGAGAATCCACTCTTCCATGAACAATATAAACACATTAACATCAGATATCATTTCCTAGCAGACAGAGTACAGAGGAGAGCACTGATCTTGGAATACATTCTTTCAAATTCACTAGTGACCAATAATTTTGATGAAGCCCCAGCAAAGGGGAAGTTTGAGTTGCCGAGAGATAAGCTTGGTGTGGTAGAGAAGACATTTCTTGCAAAGAGGGAGTGTTAGTTTCTTACTCCAAGCATGTGCTCCATATCATTTTCTTCACTTACTATTTCGTAAGAATTTCCTAACTTTTAGGAGCTTCTATTTTTACACTGTCGATAAACTAGTCATTAGTCATCATTCTACCATTTCGTATTTTTAGGAATTTCCTAAATTTTAGGAATTTTCTAAATTTAATGTTTTCTATTTTTAGACCGCATTTGGACTAATGATTAATGAACAGCGATTGTTTGCATGAATGAGTGTGTCTTATTTTGGGAAAGATTCCTCTTTCCTAGTGCACCTCACTCATCTAAACTAGTGCACCCCACCTACAGATAGAAACTCAAATCTACTCAAGATCTGTCCATGCATGTCAGCATAAATTTAATATGTCTCTCCTAAGTGGTGTGCTTTCTTTAAAATAGTTGGTCTATCAGTTAGGAGAGTCAAAAGTGAGTCTTTGGCATCTTGTCTGCTGATTTGTCTCTATCCTCCAAATGTGTGCTTGTGAGAAGCAGTGGGAGAGTTAGAGCCAGAGGACAAGTTAACAGAAGATAACTCAACCAAAGAGAGCGCTGACCTGCCCAGAGCACTTTGCTCTTGTATTTGACAATTTTGTAATCATTTTATCAAAGTTAATTCAATTTTATGAGTGTTGCTGCAGGTTTCTTGTTTGCTGGTTTGTAATATCTACAAATGCATTTCTCAGATCTACCACTCAATACTTGAGAAATTGATCTCAAATTCAGATATGTAGCATCTCTTTCCCTGATTTATCATTCAACAGTTTTAGTTTTTGAAAATACGAAGTTTTGATTGGTGTTTCAGCGTCTTTACTGTTTCAGATGTAGGTTCAGGTCCTTAAAAGCAGATCTGTATAGCCATGAATTAAAATTTCAACAATAATATTGAATGTCGAATCTATCTATTATGATAGGTATTCCAAACAAGAAAGCACATTGATTCGGACTGCCATTACATCACACAACCTGATAAACACCCCAAAACTAATGACTCAATACCTATTCTACAATACATAAGTTTTTATGGGTCAAACAAATAATCAAAAGAAGAAATGGAAAAAAAAGCAACTTTTAAATGCAGCCAAATAAAAAAATAAATTGTCATTTTATAAATCTAAACTGAAGCAAACATCGTTGAAACTAAAATGTCATCCATCACAAGTTCAAAAGTAGATTTTCATTTTTATGCCTTGAAACTAAAAAGGTCAGCAAATTAGTATACCCAACAATGCGAACATGTAACCAATAGTTGGAATAGAAACTTTTACTAATCTCTAAAGCATAAGGTACAACTAGAAACAATGTCATCTTTCCTTAAAGAATTACCTGACAATCCAGACAACGATCGAACTCTAGCAACAAGTGAAGAGATATCCATTTGTGAATGCACACCTGCAGTCACCTGTTCCACTATATTATCTAACATAGAAAAAAGGAGAGAACTTATAATCCAACCATGGCGACCAATCATAGAGGTATATATATGCACATTAAAAATAGTAACACGTGACTACACAAGGACAAAGTTAAAACATATAGCAATAGCAATAGTCAACAAATAAAATAGAAAGTGAATAACAATGATGTAAAATCAGTATTACTGCTTTAAATCTCAAATCAAATACTATGTCTATGAAATATAATCATAACCAATATTTATGACCTACTCCTTCCTATCATATATAACCCTGTAATTTACAATTCAAACAGAAAACAAGTTAGAATGGCAATGAACATCAAGAAAAGTAAGTAACGAATTAAAGAAATAAGCTCACTCCCAATATATTAACAGTCCGGCATTACTAAAATAGTACCACTTAAACATAGCGAGAAGTGAAGAGTCACCCAAAGGGCTTAATGAAAAGTTGAAAACTTCTAATAACTTATTTAAGGAAGAAAATCCCTCCCTTCTCTCCTTTAAGGCATTTGCTTCTCTAAATGCAGATATACTATCCTAGTGGATGCATTCTACCTCAGCTTTGTCAGATTTACTTTAACCTTGGACTTTGCCCTGGCTAACAAGGAAGACTTTGCAAACTTGGTTAGAAATTTTGCACTTCTATTGCTGAAAATTGTGGCAAAGAGAAGCAAGAATTCCTAGTGATAGATTATAGACAGCAACTTTTAATACCATATTAAGTTCCACATGTTCCGTATTGTACTGGGATCATATTGATGTATTTGGGTTGAAATGAACAAAGTGCAGATATTTATCTAGGATCAAAAAACCAAAGTAACCTTGACATCATAGGAATATTGTGAATGATGGAATGGAATCCTAAGAAGCAACGAATATGAAATACATTACATCACTATCTCCTAGTAAGACATCAAAGCCATGTGATAAAAATAGGCACCACAGTGTTAGTATTTGTTGCTCTGAACCTGTTCTCCATTGAATTCCTTCATCTCCTAAAAATTAGGGTTTTATATGTTTTAGGAGCTTCTATTTTTAGAGTATCTATGGATTAGTGATTAGCCATAATTTCTTTCATTTCCTATTTTTTAGGGATTTCTATTTTTAGACTGTCTACATTTAGCATTTCTACTTTTAAATAGCAGTTCATTGTTTGACTAATCATTATTCATCGGTAAGTTATTTGCATTCGATAATGAGTTGAGCTCTTTAATTAAAGAGAATATTCTCTCCAGTATTGTGCCTCGCTTCTCATGCACATGTGTGTTTTATCTGGAGAGGAAAAGTCAGATCTACTCCAGTTAGCTTGATGCATGTCAGTGAAACTTTGGTGAGACATTCTCTCATGTGTGATGCCTATTGTCACTGGATTTGTACTTGTGCAAAGCCCCCATAAGATACCTATCTTTTGTAACAAATGGAAGTCTCTACCATTGTGACCTAAGTAGCTACTTCCCTCATTTTAGTGATGGAAGGAGGTCCAACACAAGGGAGGCTTCCCTAGTGACCTTGAGGGATCAAGTAGCAATATTAGCCAAGCCTACAGCTCCCTATCTTAGTCACTTAGATGTTAGAGGCTAGGTCTAGGAGAGGTGAAGAGGAAAACGAGGTAATCAGTTCACCTATACGAGACAAGTCACAAGACACAATCCAAAGCATATAATAGAAAATTACCAAGTTATATAGCTCCTCAATCACCTTTAGACACTAGATAATCATTAAAACCAATTGGTGTTGCAAATTTACAGCAGTAAATCAATGTATAGCAGCAATGAATGTTTTGTAACAGCAATAGGTAAAAGCACCCAGAAAATTAGCAATTGTGCATAAGAATTAAGCCTTCAACAAGTGCAACAATATCCAATTGTTAAACAATGATTCTAAATATCTTAGGCCACAATATTAAGTAAGTATGCAGAAATTACTTCAAGTCGTAATGGCTGTAGCAAACATTTATAACAGCAGCAATTAAATTCACTTGTTTGCTAGGGTTAGAGTTAATAAAGTTAGTCAAATCGCTTTGAGAGAGAGAGTAAGAGTTCTAAGAGTATTTTTATCACCCAAAAGAGATCAAGACTAGTGCTGTCTACTTTCTAAGGCTACGGAGTCAAGCATGCAACACTTTGAACAATGAATTAGATGATCAAGGAGGTTTTAAACCTGTTATCGCACAATTTGTACTTTGATCAAGGAAAGGGTAATGGAGAGCAAATTGGCGTAACTTGAGGTTATCCTATCACTGTCACCTCAATAGGATGTCTCTTTCTATTTAGGGTTGAAGGCCAAGGGGAGACGTCCCCGGTGACCTGGGGGTTTGAGAAGGCAAGGTTATGATATCTATTAAAAGGTCCCCTCTCACAAGTCACCACTGATCAGAAAGTCCCGGATTTTAAACCAATGAAGTGGTAAAATATCAAGATGTGCCTGCCTGGAACAAAGCAACAAGGAAATATATCTTTCACAAGTACAACTTGTTGTTAGCACTTCATAAAACCACAGACTTTATCAATAGAAGCAATTGGCTGATATAATGGTGAAGTAAACAGAAATTTATAGCAGCAAATATTTATAATACTTCACAATAAGTGCCTTAAAATAGCTTCAAAATTACCAGGAATAATCAATTATTAACATCAAAATATTAGCATTTATCAGAAGCAAGTAAGGCAATGCATTAATAAACTTTTTCGATTGCTTTTATATGCTTTTAGTGCTGCAAAGTATGGCTGTAGCTTACTTTAGTAACAGCAGCAACAAAGTTAGTAGGTTAGGCTATTCTAATGTTAGAAGTAGTTAGTAGAAGGCTTAAGGTGTAGGTTTTGATGGTTGTTTTGGTCAATCACTCAATAGGAAGTCTTAGATTAGTGCCTTTAGGGCAAATGAAGTCTATTAGGTGGCAGCAATTGTTGAAGGAAAAGATGATAGTTGGAGAGCCAAAGACAAGAGAGATTAATAGTTCAAGTGTCGGTAGCCCAAGGCTTCAACTACCAAACCCTAGGGGGAAAATAGCTACTAAGGTGTAGGTAACCCTAGGCCTTAGTAAATCTTCCTCCCTCTTTAACTCAAAGATGAAGCAATGATGGTTAAGATGAAGCAATAATGTGCTAGGGTGTTGCAATGGCAAGGCCCTTAGCAAAAGTTTCAAGAAAAACGGCTTCTTGGCAAAATCTAGTAGGTGAAAGCTTTTAAAGCAAGGACAATAACATGTGCTTAGCTTCCTGGGGTTTTAAGCAAGCAATTTCATAATCTTAATGTAAATGCAAGATAAACATAACTATAACCATTCAATAAAGAAGAATTGCAGAAATCTTACTTACATTCATCAAGAATCATCAAGCATAAACCCTAGTTGAACACTTCCACCAAGAAAATTGCCAAAATAGTCCAAAATTAGCCTCCTCCCACAAGTGCGCACTAAATTTCAGTCATGTAACCCTAAGTAGGGCGCAAATTTCATACCTCACTAAGTGTGAGTGAAAGATGATGAAAAATACAAGGGCTAAAACCCTTATTTATACAATTTCAATGACCAGAATTAGGTCAAAAAGGCCGACATGGCCAGTTACATGTAATATCACAAATTTTACATTAAATGACATAATAAAACCCTAAATCAAAGCGAGAAGAATTTGACATCATGCCCATACAGGGGTAGCGTTAGAGCCTTTTTAGAGACTAACGTTAGTACTCAGGGGGGAAAAGCGTTAGGCCTCCTTGGGCTTCTAGATCAAACCACATGTGCCAATTGGCACACAAGCGCCTCAAAAGTGTCCAAAACAGCAGCGGGTAAGGCCTTCCTTGGCCACCATGAGTGAGGAAGACTGCAAGACCCCCTAGGTCCGGGCACAGCCGGGTTGTCCCCGGTGGAGCGTCCTCCTCTCTCTACAGTGCAAGCCTCTAACATGCATCTCGCCCACTGGTTGGGATCTCGGCCATCCATCACGGTGGGCACAGCCATGGAGGTCAGAATTAATCATCTCCCCATGTGTACACGTATGGGGTGTGGCCACACAACAAAAAGAAGTACCCCTCCATGGGCTCATAAGTCAGGATCATAGCAATGTCAATCACATCTAATAATCAAGTTATTTAAACATGTGCATGAAACCCCCTTTCGGACAAGTGCTCAAAGGCGTTATGCTATTGACAAACCCGATTTGGAGGGGCAGCTAGGATATCTATTGGGCTAGTGCTCATTGGATGTGGGATGTTCGGTGAAGACAAATCAAGGCCATGTAAATTGGATGAGGTGGTAAGGGATGTCCTAGAATATGGGTGCAGTGATGGCCAGGGGAATCTATGAAAACTACCACATTGGGTGCCTCTGAAGAGGTGAGTTGCACCTTGTCATGGATGCAAATGTTTCCCGAGAAACCCATTCATGCCTTTTATATTTTTTATCTTATTACTTTTTTCTTTTAAGAGACTAGTTAGGGGACATTGCCACGGCATGGTGACCGGTGGTGACAATGGTACCCACAAGCATTTCCGCAGATGAGGTTGGCTCGTGATGAGACCCCCTACTCTTGGCTATGCCACCAGAGCCCATATTACCCTAGTGTGGTGACCAGATAAGTGGTAGTGTCATGCCGCTACATCCCAGCATGGACCTAATACGTTGGCTCGTGATGAGAACCCCTTTATCTCCAACTAGGTCTTGATTTTATTTTTTTTATGGGTCCCTCTATTTCTTGTTGAGAAGCCTTTTGTGGCTTTCTCGGGGATCTAGAGGCTGAAGCATATGAAGGTTTCATTCTTTTGGATTTTATCTTTCCGGCTACTTTCCCTCGGGACTTTAGCCCCTTCTTCCCACAAGGTAAAGGTACAACCCTTTGCTAGCTTGGAAACCCAATGCGGACCAATGTATGGGATGGATGAGAGGAAAAGGATGAAAGAGTGGTAAGTATGGTGAGGAGCGGACGATGACCTTTCATGAATCCCCAGGTGGAAACTCAAACCTATGGGAACCCGACTTACTAGGGCATCCCATCATTCCCTCAGTGTGGGCCAGTGGAAGAGGCACAAGGTCAAGCACATGTTAAGTAAAAGAATTAAAGGCACATATTCAAAGGTTTTGAGAATGGAGTGACACATACCATGATACCCGAACTCATTACCTCATGGAGCAAGACCCATTGTTGTTGAAAGAACTCATTACCTCATGGAGCAAGACCCATTGTTGTTTAAGGATCGGGTCGATGGGATGGATGTTATTGTTGCTGACAAGGTGGAGGCGCTGAAGAAGAAGAAGGATGGGCCCTCCAGGGCCAGGCTCAAGTCAATCCGACTCTTAGTACTCCATGTCTAGGACTTGTGGGCCTCGAGACATAATCTCCTTAGTTATCCCTAGGCTAGGGGATAACAAAACCCTAAGGTGAAATTCCTCTTGGGCCTTAGGACTAAAACCTACATGAAAACAATTCCTAGAATGCAACATCTCTTGGGCCCTAAGTGTCGTTTTCCTTCTTCTAGATTATCTAGTCCAAGCATCAAAAATGAACTAGGATCAAAACCCTAGGGTGCAACTTCTCTTGGGCCTTAGGTCTTTGAATCCTAGCAAGAGACTCACTCTTAATGCTTTCACCAAAACTTGGACAAACAAAGGTATAGAAGGAGAGAAAGCCTTATGTCTCCTTCCTAGGGTTTTACTAGAACAAAGTAACATGCAACAACATAGCAATTATCACATTATACCATGAGCAAACATATCAACTTAAAGAAAATTACTTACTTATCCAAGTCGCTATGCCAAGAGAAACCCTAGTTGCAACAAGATATCATCCAAGAAATGAAAAGCATCCATAAGACAATCCTTCTCCAAAGGTGCGCACTGGATCCAAAAGAACAAAGAGAGTAGAGCTAAACTTTTCTAGAGCTCTCACTCACAAGTGTGAGGAGATGTCATGATGAAAAATGATTTGATGTGCTAGCCTTATTTATATAAGGAATCCCTAGCACATTTGTCCACATAATTTGAGTAAAATGTGAACAACATATGCTAGAAGTGGGGTCTACCCCTCAAGATAGCCTCTACAATGATAAAACATAAAAATAATAAATGATATGGTCACATGAGTGGTGACGTCAGGCCCTCAAGGGCATGGAGAAGGCCATGTGTCATCATCCAGGAGTGCAAGAAAGGTGAAAACCATCATCAAGTGCCCTGTCACATCATGTGGTTTCCAAGTGGCAGCAAACCCCAACATCTTCATCAAATCCTAGCATGACGTCATCATCCAAAGGCCCAGCGTCCAAGGTGGAGGAGGGTGTATGTCACCTCTACATGTCATCCAACCATCTACCAGTGCAACGTCCTCCATCCAATGCATGATAGTCTTCACAGTGTAGAGCCCAAGGTGTGGACTTACCACCCATCTCTGTGCCACCATGACCATATCTAGAAACTACGAGCCCATATGTCCGTCATCCAAGGTCCAGAAGATGTGAGAGCCTGCATCTGAGTGTGTCAAGCCATCCAATGGCTCAATGCTTTTCATCACATGTGCCATATCCTGCAATAAAGGCACAACGTCCGGGATGAAAGCATGGGATGTCCTTCAAAGGACCATGTCAGGTGCATCCAAATCAAATCAAAGCATGAAATCAAGTAATGCCAATGTTCACAAGATAAAAAAAGTCCTTAGATCATATACAGTAACTTGTTACTTAAGATACAAGCCACATAAACAATTCACATCAAGTATTCCCTTCAAATATCACATTAGCTCAAGACTTTGTGTAAGTTGGCAAGTTTGAATATGGGAGGACCATCATCAGACCCTATTAGGTGTGCCAACCAAAACAGTGAAAGAAAAGACCCAAGTGGAGGGATATGTCTTGGGGGAAGCAAGAAAGAAAATAACCCTTCAAGAGTAAGTGTGATAGTGATACGTGTTGGGGCTACTTCATGGATTATGGTGTAATTTAAGTCCACTTTTATGAGCGCCTTTGTGGAGGGTGCGCTTGCTCTTGAGTTACCACTTTCTAAGTGCTACATTTTTCCAACCCCTTAATCTGCCTTTTAATTGTCCTTTTATCATATTTGCAAGTCCCCTTTGTAAGGTTTCAAGCTATAGCATCATTGATTTGGGACTGGGGCAAATGCGGAAAGGGTAGAGCTCAAGTATGGACTAGCTTTTGAGAGTCCTTTGTTATTATCTCTTTCTTTCTTTAGCATTATTCTTTCTTTATTATTCTTTTACTAGCAGTTGTAATCAACCTTTGGGCCTTTAGCCCCTCTCCTCTAGAGAGAATGAACCATGACCCATTACCGAAGTTTAGTACACTACGACAGGCTCCAGGATGATAAGTGTTAAGTATGGCAGGGAAACGGAACGTTACCCTTGTGAGGGTCCCCCAGTAGTACCCCTTTTTCTTGGGGGTGACAGCACGAGACTAGGGTATAAATGTTGACCACCAAGGTGAAACAAGGAAACAAACATAACTTCTCGAGGTTATGATCCATTATCCAAATTCAACCAATGATCCTCATTCACATGCCTAGTATATTAAGCACAACACCTCGTATGAAAAAAGGACTAGCATACCTCATGTTGACGTTGGTTTACCATCTCCCAAACACTGTGTTGATTGGATGTGATAAGGTTGACTAATCCAACATAGAAGAGGCAATCTGAGGGGGGTTGTGGGGCTGCCATGGGTGGACATGTTGATCATCATCATCAACGGGATCATTGTCTTCATTGTGAGACCATGAGACATGATCTCCTCCAGTTACCCATAAGCATGGGGGGTAACAATGCTTATCCTAGTATAGCCAATGTGTCATATTAGGAGTGTTAAGCTTGTCTTTTGTTATCTTCTTTATCTGTCGCTTGTCTTCTTCCACCACTTGATTGCTTGAGATGAGCACAGAGCGAGTTCACTTGAGAAAACTCACCCATGAAAAGTGCCTACTTTCTAAGGGTGTTTCTCTCTTGTTTTATATCATTCTAAGTATTCTTTTGAGGTTATTGAGAAGTAATATGATTGTTGTTACATATTTCAAGCTTGTTTGTTTTTACTTTTAGAATTAGTATTTTTCATATCTACAATCTGTGACTTCGAAAATTGATCCTAATTTAGATATGTCATGTCTCTACTCCTGACCTATACTTCTATTGTTTTAGTTTTGACAATAAGAAGTTTGATAGTTGTTTTGTAAGATTTTAAGTTTCAGCTTTAGGTTAAATCATTAGGCTTAAATCTACATATCATGAATTGAAATTTTAACATAATACTAACATTGTTGCACTAAAAAT
>SNQJ01S0070680.1:0-15247 GCA_010110895.2 Picea sitchensis
TATTCAAATTCAAATTGGATGGGTAGTACAGTGGACCGGAAGAGCACTTCTGGATATTGTTTCAGTTTGGGTTCAGCTATGATCTCCTGGTCCAGCAGGAAGCAGGGCTCCATAGCCCAAAGCATTGCAGATGCAGAATACATTGTTGCAAGTGTTTCTAGTAGAGAAGTAGTGTGGCTCAAAAAGCTACTCTCAGATTTATTCAGTGTTGAGCTGGAACCCACAGTAATTCACTGTGATAACCAGAGTTGTATAAAGCTCTCCGAGAATCTTGTGTTTCATGACAGATCGAAACACATTGAGATGAGATATCACTATGTTCAAGACATGGTGCAGAAGAACATTCTCAGTATTCAGTATGTTCCGACTGCAGAACAAACTACAGATATTTTGACCAAGCCCCTGTCGTTGACAAAGTTTGTGTACTTTCAAGACAAGTTGGGTGTTGTTGAGAATGCCTCTCTTGCTGAGGGAGTGTTAAAATTAATGCAGCTGCAAGAGCCATTCTTCGAGAGGATGGTAAAGACCCTAGTTGTGATCTAGGGCCCCCAGTACACTCCTGGGGTTCTTGGTTTGGGACCAAGCAGTGAGAGCCATGGCAAAAGACCCTAGTTGGGCCCCTAGTGTATTGCTAGGCTTCTTGGTCAGGGACCAACAATTTGATTATATAAGTCCCTAGATGTGTTCTAGGGCCCCTGGATGAGTTCCAAGGAATCCTTGCTCAGTGCTTGGATTGATCCTTGGTTGTGTACCTTGGTGGTTAAGACCCTAGTTGTGATCTAGGGCCCCCAAATGTGTTCTAGGGTATCCTAGTCTACAACCAGGCAGATTCTTGGTCTGAATACCAAGCCGAGATGATGTGTGACTTTCTTCTCTCCCGAGATGGTCCATATGACCTAGAAGCAGTTAAGAAGAAAGGCATGATCACGCCATTGCCCTTCCTCGTATGTTGGGATGATAAAAAGCTTATAATCTATATCATGGGACTCTTGTGGACAAACTGCCACTAAAGGACTTGACTTTTGACTTTGTCTAATTGTTAAATTGTTGAAACCCCTTGCTTGAGTTATACCTCCCAAAATTTATATTTATGTGTTGATTCAAATTTATTTATTGGACTTTACTTTCTCCTAAAGAAATTTGGTCGCCATGTTTATGAAACCCTCTTCATTCGATTTAATTTGTTTTGTTGACTTTACCACTTGATGTTTTTAATTGGTAAAATATTATTTATTATTTTAAGGGGTTAACCTAACCCTAAAGCTATGGCAAGTGGACTAATATGTAAGACCTACCTTACCTACCTCAACTATTTAATGAAGTGGTCTCTCCCTCACTTGATACACTTGATCATATGATCTTTCTCCTCCAAACTGAAGTTGAAACTGAGGTTTTTCTACGGCCTTTTTTTCTGATCAGGTTTACAAGGGTTTTTCTCAACCCTCTCTTGCTATACCAGTCGTGGGCCTATCCCAGTTAGTCGTATTTGTTTAAGCTGGTCGTCGGTCGGCCTGCCTGTGCCCATACCAGTCTGTCGTGGGTTTATTTTTGTTGTTGAAGCTTGTCCTTGGCCAGTCTTTGTGTCCATCCCTGGTTGTCGTGGGTATATCTCTACTATCCTTCATTGTTGGAGCTTGTCGCTGATTGTTGGTGTCTTTTCTACCTGACGTGAGCTTATCTTTGCTAGCCATTGAGGTTGCTTGTATGTTGCTCCTGCCTTTGTGATCTGATGGTGTCGCCCTTTATGTTTTGATAGTGTTGCCCTGTGTTTTTGTTGTGCTTCTTTGGGACTAAATATTAGGGTTGATAATTCTGGACTGTTGATATTTGTATCAGCTTGAAGAAGGCACCTTTGTTTAAAGTTGGGTTGACTATGGCTTTGCCTTTCCAGCCCTAGGTTGGACAATATTTTTGTTTCCAGCCCCAAGCTTGGACAGTGGCTTGGTTTGTGTTTTGATTGTGGTTTCTCCAGCTCGTTGAGTTCTGATTTTTGCCTATTAATCAAAGAGTCCTTCTTGGATTTATTTCCCATGCCCATGAGGAGATCTACCCTAAGGGTTTGATCTATGTTTTTCCAAGTATTTTCTAAGCATACATTGGAGGAAGGTAATAACAACAAATCAGGTACCCTTTCTTCTTTGTTCAGCTAAGGTAATATTCATATATGTGTTATGTATGTTATTTATTCACTAATGTTGTTAGGTTATGCATCAGAATTTTTATTATGCTTTGATGGTCATAAATTACAGTAGCTATTGATGTAAAAAAATTTAAGAATTTATGTTTCTAGCTACCCTACTATTTTACCCTTAAATTCTAACACTTCCAACCCAAGGGTCTTTGCCTAAGCGAAGTTTGGTACCATCGCCCACTTTCCTAGCCGAGCGTTTGCCTATGACATCAAATACATTATCAAAGCTTTCCAGAAAACTGACACATTTTGTAAATTTTTACTCAGTCTCTTGATCCAATCCTCCACATCGAATGGGTAAATATATTTTTGGATAACAACCTTGCACCACAAACCAGATCCTTGGATCAATCGCCAAACACATTTTGCAGCCAGAGCATGAGAGAAGAGAAAAATGCTTTTGAGGCCCCATCCGCCTAAGCCTTTCGTCTTGGCCAGGTGTTGCCATTTAAGCCAAGGTAGAACCCGCTTTTCATTCTTTCCTTGCCACAAAAACCTGAAGCTTAGCCTTCTAGTAGCTTCCAATGTTCCTTTAGGAATCCAAGCCAATGTCATCTAGTATATCAATGTTGCCTCCAAAACAGCTTTCACCAACACCAATCGCCCCCCTCTAGATAACCAGAGGTTGCACTAAATGTTAATCTGCTTTTCTAGATGCACAACTAGCCACCTTCAATCTGATTTCCGACATGCATTAGGTTTCAAGATGAAGCCTAGATACTTCAGTCTCGAGTCTAACCCTATTTGTTGGAAAGAAAACTAGTTCGAGAAAGGCCCTCAATCTGCGTCCCTCGTCCCTGCTAATGATATGGTGAATTTACCTTCATTTATCTGCATTCTTGTAGCCTTACTATAGAGCTTGTTATCCCCAACTTCTAGGGATAACTAAGGATCATGTCTCGAGGCCCTCAGGTTGTAGACATGGAGTTCCGAGAGACAGCTTGACCAGTAGTGTCCACTTGCACAGACAGAGACCCACATCACCACCACAACACCAGGGTCATCACGAAGGTACCCACCACATCAGATGGCCTCCGGAAGACATTAGGTCTTACTCCATGAGGTACAAGCCAGGTATTATGGTGAGTGTCATTCCAATATTTGAGGCATTTGAGTTTGTTGCATCTATTACTGCTTTTTAATTATGCAACGTTTGCTTGGACATTATGCTCTTTGCTATGTTTCACTTTGGTGGTTGACATTGCGCCCTAGTAAGTTGGTCACCGTTAGGGATAGGTTTGATACTGGGAGGTCCTCTTGATGATTCGTCGTTCCATTCCTAACCATACTCGTCACTTTCCACACTTCATCCCCTCATCTCCTTACCTTTTGGGATTTTCAGGTATATTGGCCCAAGAAGGGGTTGTCCCTCATTTCATAGGAAGAAGGGGTTGAAGGCCCAGAGGCTTGTAGCAGGCAAATTAAATTATCTTTAACATAAATTATGGTAATCACACAAGCATAAATTAAATTATCTTTAACATCTAGGACATATTAGACATTTTTGATATCCATGATCTAGCTATTTGCATTTTCGAAGAAATTTTTCCTTTGCCCTTTACCTCATAAGTAGCTTTATCAACGATTAACATAGAGTCTCCATCACTAGAATCATCCTCCATGTCCACCAATTTTTGACACCTCGTCATATGTCTAGTTACTACACTTGAATCCAACCACCAAAACATCATTAACATTGGGTCGTACTTATTTGTGTTGACACAAATAAATAGAACTTTTTTATTATCCTAATTTTTTTATTTCTCATGGACAAAGTTAGACTTCTAAGATTTATTCTTTTGACCCTTATAATTTGGACTCTGAGAATTATGCCAACAATCCCTTTCCTTGACCATAAAGGCTTTGTTGTGTTGGGTATGTGTTATATTCTTTGCACGCTTAGGAGGACTCAATCTCAGTTCGAGGAGCCTCCTCGTGTACTCACGGCCACTGAGCCCATGTTGCCTATGCACTCTTATGTGGCTCAGTCTTCAGACCCGCAGACCTATGGCGAGGTTGCAGGGAATCCCTTTTGGGAAACATCCATGCAGGAGAAGTACAATTCCCTCCTCGAGAACCAAACTTGGGATCTAGTTCTGCTTCCTTCAAGAAGAAAGCTTGTCAGATGCAGATGGGTCTACAGGACCAAGAGCACAACGGATAGACAGGTTAGCAGATACAAGGCAAGACTAGTTGCCAAAGGTTTTCAGGAGGTTCATGGCATAGACTATGATGAGACATTCTCTCTAATAGCGAAGATGGATTCCATTTGTTTGGCCCTTGCTATTGTGGCAGCCAGAGGATGGGAAGTCCATCAGATGGATGTGAAGAATGCATTTCTTCATGGAGATCTCTCAAAGGAGATTTACATGGAGCAGCCACATGGCTTCATACAGAATTCATCTTTGGTTTGCAAGCTCAAGAAGTCTCTCTATGGCATCAAGTTGGTACCGAGAGCATGGTAAGCCAAGATAGACTCCTACCTACTATCCCAAAATTTTGTGAGATGCAAATCTAATCCAAATGTCTACATGCTTATGACTATTGATTCACTTATGATTCTAGTTCTTTATGTGGAGGATCTTTTGATCACTGACTCCTCGACTTCATCGATTGCTACAATGAAGTGGATTCTGCATGACAGGTTCTTGAGGACGGACATGGGTCCACTCCATTACTTCCTTGGTCTTGAGATTAGTCAGGATGCTTCAGACATCAAGATATCTCAAGCCAAGTATGCTCGGGATCTCATGGAGAGATTCCACGTGATAGATTGCAAGTATGCCCCTATTCCCTTCCTATCTAGGGTGAGACTTGAGGATGGTGTCGACAATCCATTAGTTGACATCACTCTGTACAGACAACTTGTGGGGAGTTTGTTGTATCACTCCCACTCCTAACCAAACCTATCATATGCAGTGGGAGCAATCTCCAGGTATATGCAGGAGCCACATGAGTTGCACTGGAAGGATGCAAAGCATATCCTTTGATACTTTCAAGGCACCATCAACTATGGGATTCATTATGCATCAGGCTCTGCATTGGATCTCATATGCTTCACAGATTCTGACTGGGTAGGCGACAACACCGATCGCAAGTCCATATCTGGATACACTCTCAGTTTGGGTTCAGGGCCTATCTGTTGGTCGAGCAAGAAGTAATCTTCTATTTCTCTATCTTCAGCTGAGGTCGAGTACAAAGGAGTAGTTAACATCACCATCCAAGCATTGTGGCTACAGAACTTCCTTAATGAGTTGGGAATCCCCTTCCACGGCCCGACTGTCATTTGGTGTGACAACCAGAGTACCCTCAAGTTTTGCAGAGACCTAGTGCAGCAGCAGCGGACAAAGCATATTGAGATCCATATGCACTACATCAAAGATCTAGTCCACGAGAGGATCATCGACTTGCAGTTATGTCCTTCCTCTGAACAGACTGCTGATGTCATGACCAAGACCTTCACTGAGAAGAAGTTTCACTATCTGCGCAATCATCTTAGAGTGACGGGCACAGTTGCCTAGCAACTATCTTTCTCTTCTTTTGATGCATTGTACCTTGAGGGGGGGAGGGGGTTCCCATGAGGTTTTCCCTCTTTCCTCACTTTATTTTTCAGTGTTCATTAGTTGCATTGTTCATGGGTACCTAACATGACCTTAGTTGTCGAAACCCATTCTTCATTACCCCATAGTAGTGTTCAAGGGGGTGTTGGAGATATTACACACGTCTAGGATATTTTTCCTTATTTTCCTATGTTTATTAGTCATTATTGAGGGTCTCCTATTTTTTAGGAACCTCTCCTACATTATAGGAGAATATTCTCTTCAGTTTAGAGCCAGTTACACTTAGTTAGACTAGTGGAAGTCACTCATGCATGGCAACATCGGTTTTATCACCAACAGTTGCATGTATTTCTCTCACTTCCACACGTGTGACTCAGTTAAATGAAAGACTAGTTAGCTAGGACTAGGTAGCAGTTAACTCCAGTAATTGCCTGTGTGTCCAAATCTCTCTAGACCACCATTATGGCGCATTGGCTTCTCTTCCAATGCACATTAGTTGAGCTATACAAAGTATATCATGTGTAAATATCATTCATTCATTTGGTTAATACAGTTCTTATTCTTTTCTCTCCAATTTTTCTCTCGTCTTCTCTATTTTGCAAGTTGTGTTCGTTCTTCTGCTAGTTAGATATCTTGTGCAGGGATTCACCACATTCTACATTGCTTACCCTTGTTGGATATTTACCTAGACTGTACTTTCAGTTTTCTTGTATCTTTCTTTCTCTCATTATATATGAGCTACTTTTGCACTCCCACATTATATTCACACTAGATGTATCGTCTAATCCCATTGACCTACTTTCGTGGTCATTTATTGGACATTAATAAAATTCTCTTGTCTTATCTATCTTATCAAGTGTTCTAGGCCACTACAATTTTGTTTATTGGCATCAAGCATAAGTTTACACCATTTGGGTATTCGTGCTTACATCAATCTATTAGGGCACATTTTATTCTATTGCAAAAAACATCTATGTTACCGGATTCTGGATCCATCTAGAATCCACTATGTGGCACAAGTAGTCTCATATAGTTGGCACCATAAATGTCAATAATTAGAAAATTCAGCCGGCACTATAAACGTCAAGAACAAGAAGAGTAGTCGACGGTCGTGATAAACTTCAATATATAAGTTTTGAAATGAATGTGGAAGGTAACTTTATATCGTATAATTTTATAAATTTTAATATAAATTTTATTTTTTTTAATTATAAAAAATACATTCATATTGTTTGTACTTCTTGTTTCCCTGCCATATCCAGATCCTGGCTTTTCAAAAAATTACTGAATCCGTATCCAGATCCAAATCCAAATCCTGGTAACTTAGAAAAACATCATGTTGTTCTACCTGACTCAAGAAAAAACTTTGTTACAAATGACAGATTTTTCATCTCTAACAAGATCTGCTACTGATCAAAAAACCTCGTTGCATATTCTGCAATTTCATTTGTTACTTGTTGCCTTCTAACAATCTCTATGTCCACTCTTCAAAACCAAACTTATGCAGGCAAGTCTAATCTTCTATCTAAAAACCGCCTATCAAATCATTGTTGCAATGTGATCCATGCTCTCTGGATGTTTCTCCAAAGAAAATCGGCTCTCTTCACACAGATCACAAGTCTACTCATGCATGTTTCTTCTTCTGCATAAATTCATGACTCGAGATTCTTTATTGCATAAATTAGTCTAAATTTCGACCACGTGTTGTTCTTCAAATATCACATCTTTCAAACTATTGTATGGGTTTAGGGTTTTCCTGCAAATCTACTTGTTTTTCTATTACTTTGGATCTGCTGCATGGATTTCGTTTGTTCTTCTACTTGCAACGTTGCTCACAGGGTGCTCACGTCTTCCAATCTGTCATGGCCTTCTCTTCCATCCTTCTCCAATCAAATATTTCTCGACAATCATTACTAGTTTCAATGGATTGACTTATGGCTCTTCTCCAAATTTTTTTAATTCTCCTTTAACTTTCCTAAGTTGAACTTTAGGAATTTAAAAAAATAGAACACCTTTCCTCTTTTGGATCAAGATTCAACCTAAATGTCTCTGTTTTTAATTTAGGTTGTCTCACCTTGCCTTTGCCTCACAATTTTTTATTTCACCTTTTACTTGGTCCCACACATTCTTCCTAAGGCTTCCATCTATAAATGACTTCAGTTTGTACATGGTCACAGGCTCAGATAATGCTCTAATACCACATAAGAATTTTGGGTACATACATCCATAGACACTATGGTGGAGAATGAAAATAATGAATAAACTTTATTACGAATTGTGCATCCATATATCTCTAACACGTTAACAGTCTCTCATTACATTATTATTGGCACCCTAAGTATTAGTGACTCAAAAATATTATTGAGAGTTTCCACTCAACAAATATAACCCCAACTACTAAAAGATAAATCAAGTATTGTGTAAGCAAAAAGCAATCTCATTAATTCCAAAGAGGGGTGGAAGACAAGGTAGTGACTCAAAAATATTATTGAGAGTTTCCACTCAACAAATATAACCCCAACTATTAAAAGATAATCAAGTATTGTGTAAGCAAAAAGCAATCTCATTAATTCCAAAGAGGGATGGAAGACAAGGTTTGTAATAGATTTTTGTTCTAGTTACCCATCAATGTTTGGTACAAGTGTAAGAGGAATGGGTTTTGTGGATGTTTTTGGCAAAACTAGTTGCGGTGATCCCCACTGCACTTTTGTCAGAATCTGTGAAACACTAAGATACCAAGCATGCCAAGATCTGAAGTATGGATTAATGTATGACAAATATGCGAGACTTCAATGGGAGAAAAAAATTAATGAGAAGATGACCAAGCAAGATGAAACAAAAGAAGATATGAGACTCATTGTTGAAGATAATTAAAAGATGTAGAAGAAATTGATGGCTGGCTCCAAAGAAGTTATATAAGCACCACTGGGCAAGAGAATCAAAGACATCACCAATGATGGCAATCTACTCATTGCTTGAGTGAGGATGCTCAAATACAAAGGGGCAGAAGTTAGCCCCAAAATAGTCACTACATAATATTGTCTTATAATGTATTTTGTCTTTTACTAACTTACACATGGTCAACAAAACTATTGTTATATGATGATATACTGTATTACTTTAAGAGTGGGTCACGAGTCAAGTCACATGGCCATCAGTATGAAGATGTCATTAAGAAGTCCTAGTTAGAAGGCCCTAATTAATTGAGTGAAGGCCATCATTATGAACATGTCATTAAGTCCTAGTTAGTAAGCCCTAATTAATTGAGGAACAATTGTGTTTTCCAACCATCATGTATGTAGGACCTGCAAGTGTAAATAGATGTTCCCCATTTTGAATTGAGTTACCATCACCAACGGAGGCAATATCATTGTATGCTGTGCAGATAACCTCCATCTCACTGATCACATGTTCATATATGTTGATATAATTGTGAGTTGAACAAGAGCACAATGAATTATTCCCCTGTTTATTTAAGTTATGTGCACATAACGTTTTCTTATTTAACTCTAGTTCAATGTCATTTCCAAACTAACTTTGGATGGATTCATGCTCAGTATGAAGGACTAAAAGAAGAACTATCGCATCAAGAAATATGCATAAAGGCCTTTCTAAAGCCAGGTCATTGTTATTCACAGTGGCAGAAAAGAACACAAATATATCAATTTACCAAGCATACTGAACTATGGCAAAGAGCTTGCACAATTCAGGTCATCACTGTCAAGTCATTGTTCTTGACATGGAGCAACAAGTTATCCATATAAGAATCACAGTAAACAACAGCAAGAGATCTTACATAATTCAAGATGTTGTTCTTCTTGGCACAATTGATGCACTCTATGCCTCCACCATCAAGAAGTATAAACAAATGAATAGAAGCAATACACCCACAATGGAAGCGCTGCAAAATGAGAACTAAAATTAGAAAGAGACTTCACTAAGTTCTGTTGGTTAAATGAATAAATAAAAAACAAGTTTATCACCTTTGATAAAATAAAAAGATTGTATTGTAAAAGTAGATCTCTTCCTTCCATGAATAAAACCTTACCTATCTTAAGTATAAAACTGATTGAACCCATTTTTAAGATTAGTAATTGCTTTATATTATATAAAACTGTAATAGAACAGAATTATCAACTCCATTCAAGGCCTTCCAACTAGGGTCAAGACTCAGGACTTCTTGCGGGCTTCTATACATTTTAACACGTAATGATGGAGCATTCAGTTTAAATTTCCCTGATATTGGCTTTAGGCACTAATACACCCACCCATTCTTTAGCACTACCAGTACTGCACAATGAAGCATTCCATATAAATTCCCATTGTTACTAGTTGTTAACCAACATTTAGAATTAATGGGGCAAGTTAAATGCTACATCTTTCATTAGACCACTAGAGGTTATAGCCCAGGAGGAGAGATTCTAACTACAAAGACTCTAGCTGCCAAATTCTGAATTTTGGCAACATGCAGATCTATCAAGTCAGTAGCAGAACCTCACATTTTCAAGACATGTGCCTTGTCACTGTCAACAACTAATAATCTAGATTGTATAGCCAAAGCATTCAAATTCTAAACTGTAACAATGTCTCAGACAAACACTTAGTCACAAATCAGATTTCAACCTCCAATAAATTCAACAATAATGCATTAAATTTACCAGCATTCTACTGTACTTTGAGCAGAAATACATGGACTAAAGTAACTGAAAATCAGCAGCGGAAATTAAATGAACAATGGACTTCATAAAGTCACTTTTACCCATTAAATATTAAAAGGCTCAACTTGACTTTATAAAATCACTTTATAAACTCACTTTATAAAGTCACTTAAGAGAGACATTTGCTCGTAACTTCTGCATGTTGGGCACCACTAATACAAAAGTACCTTCGAGCTACAAAATCTAACACTCCCTCTTAGCGAGTGAGGTACTTCTGGAACCTGCACTAGAATCTAGGGGTCCGAGTCCCCAGTATCAACTCACTCTCCCATGCAACCTGCTCACTCTCCGACACTAACACTGACTCTGAATCCAAGAATCCACTGGATCCAACCACAGGCCATCCCAACAACATGTACAACCTCTCATACCTGACACCAAGCAATATTGCTCTGTCTAGATAACCTCCCTCTGGATATAGAAACACACATCCACAGAAGAATGCAACTCCAAATCTATAAATCTCCAAAGCCGACACTGAGAGCAAATTTATTGTCATCTCTAGAATAAGCAACACATCGGCCACTTACAGAAAACCTCCTGACTCTAGCTGGAATCTCACACTTCCAACCCCCTTTACTACAAGCTTGGAGCCGACCCCACTATCCACATAGTAGTGTGAGTCTATCTCTGGTAGACTAAGGAACATTGACCTCATTCCCTTCATATGCCAAGATGCACCATTGTCCACAAACCACACTTCAATGTCCACAAACACTAGACAACCACTGCCTGAAGGGCAAGCCATCATAGAAAATTTATTCTCGAATTTCTCAGTGAACTCAACAACCTTAGTTGATGTTAATACCTCTGGATCCTTCTTCTTCTTGTCCATACATTGAGTAGCGTAGTGCCCATCCTTGTGACATGCAAAGCGTTTCACTTTTCTCATGTCTTTCTTCTCTTGGCTTTTTCCCACAAGAGAAATATCCTTCTCGTCTGCACCACCCTCTTCCTTCTCCTGATCTCTACTCTGAGAAGTCTCTCGGGATCTCCTCGTGTGTAAAGTCATCCCATAGTCTACTCCAATCTGGGAGCTTCTCTCGCCCCACTACACACTTCACGAAAAACATCCCACTCTTTGGTGAAGACCTTCAAGGCTATGCGCACCAACTCTTAAGTTTGGAATAATCTCCCCTACAGTTGCCAACTCATCCTTCACCTGTCTAAACCGGGTGAGATAGGAGGCCACACTCTCTCCCTTATCCATCCTAGTGCTTTGGAGTTATCCCTAAGAGAAATATTCTCGTTCTCGTTCTTGTTCTCATACAAGTTTATTAGTGCATACCACATCTCCTTGGTTGTCTACTTCTCAACCAAATGTGGAATCAGGTGGTCTCTCACTCCATCCAAGATTATCCTCTGCATCCTTGCTTCCTTCACCTCATGGACGTCTAGAGCAATGGGATCTAAAGTAGGCACTATCACTGTGGTATTCGCAAACGCCCACAACTTGTTCTCCTTGAGAACACTTGCAATCCTCACCTTCCATTGCAGGTAGTTGGAGATCCCCTCCAACCTATCCTCATACATGATACTGGAAGCAATCTTTGTCCAACTAACAAAGACACTTTCTTCCCCTTCTTCTTAGCAAAAGCCCCAACAAAACATTGTTATTCAAGTGCTAAACTCTGTCCACTGAACCTTAGAGCCCAAGCTCTGATACCATGTGAAAATGTCTCAGACAAACACTTAGTCACAAATCAGATTTCAACCTCCAATAAATTCAACAGTAAAGCATTAAATTTACCAGCATTCTACTGTACTTTATGAGCAGAAATACATGGACTAAAGAAACTGAAAATCAGCAGTGGAAATTAAATTAACAATGGACAGCATTTAAACACATTTGACACAAGAATTTTTTGCACAATGCCCCTGAAAAAACCCACAAAGGGAAAACCATTCAAGGAGATATTCTTCTTATTGAGCTCAAAGGAAAATTCTGAGTTTACAGCAGCAATATTTTCAGCATTAAAAACTCAGTACTTATCTAGCAAAATGTTCCAACAGTCCACATAGTTTTATGTGCCAAGTATGCCTTGAAAAACATGTCAAATTGTTGTACGAACTGTATAGCCCTGTACAGTCAATACAACAGCAAACTATGCCTCGAAAATTGTGCCCAAATCGCTATTGTACAGTACAGTACCCTTTACGGATTTCTCTCAACAAAGTGCCTTGGAAATCGTGCCACTACAATTGAATGGCTACCTCGATTTATGTGCCTTAATTTTTTTGTGCGACTAGCAATAAATGTTGTACGACCTTCCTATAGCAATTGTACAGACTGTATTAAATGATGAGTTCTCTCCTTGGGATGTGTGCCAATCCTCTCCTAGGGATGCATGACAATCCTCCTTGTTGTTGATCTCTTTCCTTCAGCTCAAACTTTCTTGGAAAGTGTGCCTCCTCAACTTCCCTCAAAGCTCTCCTCAAAAGGTGCACCCCCCTCTCTCAAATGTTGCATGTATTCACTCATTAACGAGTAACTGCCCTAACCCTTGATCTTCCAAAGAGATTAGACGGTCAAGATTAGATCTTTCCCTCTTTCACATGTGTGGATGTATGCCTCTATAAATATGCTCAAAATTTAGTTTAGGTTCATGGAACAAACTTCTAGGGTTTGATCTCTGTCAATGTGGACTGTGGGAAAGTAGCTTTCTGAGCCACATTGTTTCTCTGCTAGCAGCACTTGCAGCAATGTATTTTGCTTCTGTCTGGGCTATGGAGCCATGTTTCCTGCTTGACCAGGAGATCATAGTTGAACCCAAACTGAAACAATATCTGGAGCTACTCTTCCGATCCACTGTACTGCCCATCCAATCTAAATTTGTATATCCATGAAGCATTACACCTCCACTGGAAGTGTATCTAAGCCCATAGGATATAGTCCCCCAAACATATTTCAAAATATGTTTAATAGCAACCATATGAATGTGCTTCGGTTCACACATGAACTGGCTAAGGGCATTCACTGCATAACAAATGTTCGGTCTGGTATATATAAGATACATCAATGACCCAATGATCTGTCGATATAAGGTGGGGTCTTCTGGATCTGTACCTGTAACTTGGTCTTGTAACTTCTTCAGGTTAGAAATCATCAGTGTGGACATGGACTTACAAGCCATCATGCCAAATCTACGGAGCACATCAACTACATATTTGCTTTGTGAGAGAAAGATCTCACCTGGTTTCTACCACACTTCTAAGCCTAGAAAATAATGCATAAGACCCAAGTCTTTCATTTCAAATTCTGTTGAAAGCTCCCTCTTAGTCTGAGCTATCAAATTTTCCTCTCTGGTGAGGAACAGATCATCCACATATAATACTAAGATAACATAATGATTATGTACAATCTTTATATAAATATTGGGATCTAATATGCTCTTGGTGAACCCTAGACTCTGTAGAAAGTTGTCAATTCTCCCATACCAAGCTCTTAGAACTTGCTTCAATCCATACAAGGCTTTCTTGAGTTTGCACACATGGGATTCTTTCCCATGGATCACGAACCCTTCAGGTTGTTCGATATAAACCTCTTGCTCAACTTCACCGTTAAGAAAAGCAGTCTTAACATCCATCTGGTGAAGTTTCCAACCAAAAATTGCAGCAAGAGAGATAATGATCCCGATGGAGGTATATCTAGCAACAGGAGCAAAGATCTCGTCATAGTCAATTCCTTCCTTTTGAGAGAAGCCACGAGCCACAAATCTTGCCTTGAATTTCTCAACACTGCCATCTGCTGCATGCTTTATTTTATAAATCCATTTGGAGGTTACCATTGATTTGCCATAAGGTCATGGGACCACTGCCCATACATCATTCTTTAGAATTGAATCATACTCTTCTATCATAGCATCTTTCCACACTTGATGTTTGGAGGCTTCTTCAAAGGTGGAAGGTTCTGAGTCAATCACAAGATTCAATTGAGCTATTAGGTCGTAGTACTTATCTGGTTTCTTGTTTTTTCTGAAGGTACCTTTAGGTGCTGCATGCTTTTCTACTTCTTTTAGAATTTCCCGACACCAGGCTAGTTTCCTTTTAACAGAAGGTTTCTCTAAGGGAAACTCAATAGTATCACTTGTGGGATCCACTAAAGACTCTGAGGTCTCCCCCCTCTGCACATCTGGAAGAAGTGAATCTGAAGGTTTAGGAGATGGAGCTTCATGCTCGTCTGTATCACATGGAAATTCTCTGGCACGACGAAAAGTTGTTTCTTCATGAAAAGTCACGTCTCTGCTAACCCCAATTAACTTTTGACCTGGGATATAAATTATGTAATCCTTTGAGGTTTCACTGTATCCCACAAAAGTTCCTTTCTTTCCGGAGGGCTCTAGCTTAGTCCACTTTTCTTTTGGAATATGAATATAGACTGGACTGCCAAAAATTCTCAAGTGATCAACTGAGGGCTTTATACCAGTGAAAACTTCTTCTGGAGTTTTCTCTTCAAGGGCTTTATGAGGACACATGTTCTGAATGTAGACTACAGTACTTGCAGATTCGGCCCAAAGAGATAACGGTAAATTCTGATCATACATCATGGCTCTGGCTGCTTCAGAGATTGTTCTGTTCTTTCTTTCTGCAACCCCATTCTGCTGGGGATTATAAGGCACGGTCAGTTCCCTCTTAATCCCGAAAGCCGGACAGAGTTCATCATACTTGTAGGAGTCAAATCCTTTACCATTGTCTGTTCTGAAAACCTGGATGTGTCTACCTGTCTGATTTTCAACAAGATTCTTGAAATCTTGAAATCTGCTGAAAGATTCATCTTT
>SNQJ01S0070680.1:60054-70762 GCA_010110895.2 Picea sitchensis
AGTATTTCAATAGGTATAGGATTGAACCATTGTGTCTTGTTGACATGAACCATTGCACCTCTTCATTTAACTATTGTGTAAGTTTCTCAATTTAATTAGAAGACTAATTTTGATTTGAATTTTGTCCTCATGAGTTGATCACAAATATGGATCGACTCATTATATCGTTCCCATGCTTATGTTGCATTCCTAAGTTTTGCAACATATCATATTCGAGCTTTTACCTACTCTTTGTATTGTTATGGTGTTAATCTCTGTCAAATTACTCTATAGGACTTAAAGTTGTTTACAGAAATGAATTCTATATGAGGCGTTTCCTTCAATCCACATCCCTTTGTGACCGCAAGCTCAAAACCACAGACTTATCTATTTCACACGTTATTTTGTTAGTGCTTTCTTCTTCTGCACCTATTCTTCTACGTGGGACTGTATTCAAGCGTCTGAGGGCTTATTTACTTCTAGCCCCATTAGCTTCTTTACCTTATCACGTGACCAGTGTTGGAACCACGTTCTTCGATACTTCGTCCTTTGGGACTTTCGTTCTTTGCAATCATTCAATCCTCCCGAAGTACATTTCGTCGAAGTGCGTAGACTATATTTCACTAGTATTTCAGACAATCAATATTTAATCTTTCATTATATGGATGATCTTGGTTTATCCATAGGATTCAAACAAATCGACGGTTGTGACTTAATCAAGAGTTGATATGAATGGTTCCCTTTCACTTCAGGACTTTGGCTATTCATGGCTTCTGGACTGTGGAGTAGAGCAATCCTTCCAGAGGTTTACCTACCGAATAAGTCATAGAATGGTGGTGACCGCTTATGGTCGGTTAACCCCTTCTCTTATGTTATCCTTCCACTATGCTTGATCAACGGTTGAGAGCGCTCCCGAAGTAGATCAACGATTAGTGTTACTTTTTTATTCACGCTTACTCTATCCTTTCATTGGACTTGATCGGGCGATCAAGAAATATTCTATAGGATTTTAGATCAACGACCAAATTTTAATTCGTGACTTCGGCCTTCGGTGCTTCAGATATTTTAGCTAGTAGGAGAAGTTGGATATCCCCGGAGCATGTAGTCCTGGAGTGATGTGGCTTGTTGACCTCACTGTTGACGTGGCACTGGATGAATGGATTCCACGTGTCACCTTAATTCATGACTTTCTTATACCTAATGTGCCAATTATACCTTGACACTTGTCACTGGTCGATTGGGCCACGTGTCATATTTTTCTTATGCCACATGTCTCCCTCCTGGATCATGGCTTTACACTTCGTGGCTTCAAGAGTTTTGGCACTTTTATACCATCCTTTGATCATTGCCGAAGTACTAAATAGATCTATCATCGTAGATCTTTTCCTGTCTTGATCGACAACTTATATTAACTCCAGGGCTCCGAAGTTCAAGATTTCTTGGTTTATCTGAGCTTCTTATCTACAGAGTATGGCAATGTCAGAGTTGACCACATTCTTCCTTTTAGAATGATCTAACAGTTTCAATATGCATTCCATATCAATGGTTGACAGGATTTCCCTACTCTTCCTCTGATTCGACGGTCGACAGGAGTTTGCGACTTCGGGGCTTCAGCCTTTGAGTAAACTTACATGTTTCAGACTCCTTTTCACTAAGTGGTCAACGCCAAAGTTGACCACTATTGTGCCCGCCTATCCTCATCCAAAAATCACCATGCATTTCCCAGATCCGATGGCCCTTATTTACTTCGGGACTTCGGCGGTTTCAATACTTTGTGTCTTATGGGGTTCGCTTATCCCGTCCTTCCACTTGGTTCTAGCTGACAACCAGGATAGATCCCAAACTGATCTAACAATTGAGAGCTCACTTGAATTTCCTCCATGACATTTGACGACTCTTATTTAATCTCTCTCGATCTATGATTATGGCTTGATCCAACTGTCCATAACGTTACTACTCCAGATTTGACGGTTGAGATTTAATCCTTCCCAGTCTCTGACTTCACCTTGATATAATGATCTTGGATTGTCCCGAACTAAGAATGAACGACTCCTGTGACTCGATCCTTTACAAAATGATTTCTTCACTCGCAAAACTTTGTCTCTTGTGTTACTTCAAATGCGCCATTTCTTCTGAGCTTATATTCACGTTTGTGCATTCTTTTATGCACTGATATTTAGTTGCTAACCCTCCCGAGCTCTTAATTCCTTGTGCTTCATTATTCATTTTGTTTGTGGATTCTATGCATGCTACCTCTTTAGGTAAATAGGATCATTGTTGATCCTATTGTGATCACGAATTGCTTCTACTCCAAGATGATCTACCTCTACCCCAAGGTGATCTTCCTTTTTCTCTGTTTGTTGCACATGTTTGAATCATGTTGCTATCAATGACAACACACAATCAATAATTCCAACATAATTGAAACAAACCCTAGTTTTTTATTCCTTTTAAGAGTAAACTTGTAGTTTTTCTTGTCTCTTTTAATATTTTTAAAAATGAAAATTATTGTTCAATACTTCTGTGTGTTACCACTCAAACTCTACCCTAGGAGGAAATGTCCCAACCTCAACGAGAGAGCCTAGAGGAACTACAGGTAAGCTACCCATTGTCACCTCGATAGTCGTACCCCAAACTTCAGACTAAGGAAAGATGCTTCCCTGGCATTGTGGGGAATCCCTACAAGTCAATCTAAGCTAAATTGTAATATAAGAAGGGAATATTTCTTAACTTAGGATTGACAAAGACAACTATCAACTTTTACCATTTCACTTTGAATGCAAGTCATTGCTAGATTAAACAAGATTTAAACGATATGTTCCTTAGACAAAGGTGCTTTTTATAAAGTGTGATCATGTTATGTTGGGAAACCAATGAAAAGAGTATGGTGTGTAAGTGCATCAAAATTTCTCAACATTCATATTTGTCCAATATATCCATATGATATCAACCATCAACAATTATGCTCATGTACTTGCTCGAGTATGTTTGCATTCACCATCCATAAGTAAATATGCCCAATGAAATGAGGAAAACGAACCTTGATTAGAGCAGTCCATAATACATAAATCAATGTACTTAAATTTTTAAGAGGTATCATCCACTTAGGAAAATTCAAACATGTTCATTTGCAAGATTTATGCCATTGCATATGTGGAAGAAACCTTCAAAACGCATTGTTGTTATAGTCAACCGTCTCAAGCCAGTGATGTTTGGATTTTATTTTATTCATTCATTAGCACTTAAAGATCCATAAAAAAAACCAGTCTTGTTGAGGTTAGATGCAAATATTTAGAGCATACTAATCTTATTTCTATGTTTATATATATTTTAGTCACAAAATTTAATGATCCATGAGTATTAAGATGAAAATATGGGTATAAGTTTACTTAGGAAATTATCAAGACGAAACATCAATCATTTGTCAAAAATTGGAAAGATTATGAGTTCAATTTAATGGATTGTCCATTATTTTAAGTGTTGTTGTAAATCAACCTCAAGAAAACATAGTGTGAAATCAAATTTCATGAAGTATAGTCATACCAATATCAAAGTGCTCAAGAGTTATATGGTGCATAACTCAATCAACTATTATTAAATATTGAAACCAACAATAAACAAAACTTAAAGGGTTTCCAAATGTGTGTCTAACTGGTTATTTATGAAGTAGATTCCATGCATCAGTTTATTTACCATGTAAGATCAAGTCCATACATATTGCATCAAGATGAAATTTGTCAAGCATTAAACCCCTAGCCATAGATCCAAAATAGTGAAAGGAGTTGAATATTACTTGAATCATTTGCATTAGAGAATAGGTCATCCCACATTATAATGCAGTGTAATCACAATAGTGCAAAAAATATTTTTTAATTATGATGTAATCATGCAAAATATTGACCATGGAAGCAAGTAAGCAAATCATCGTGTAATAAAAACAAACCATAGAAATTTAAATTGTTTGTATCGAGAGTTAGAGAATTCAACCATGTGAGGCACCAATTCCTTTGTTAAAATGCTTAAGAACATGCAAAGTGCCAAATATTACATAAGTATCAAGCTTTTTGTTGGATTCTTGTGTCAATCATGAATGAAATCATGAATTAAAGCAAGCTTGAGAAAAATTAGTGTCATTAAGTTATTAGATGTTTCCAACATTAAGTGACAAAACATAAACTATATGAAATATTGAGTTTTGAGCACAATAGAGTCTGAGTGTGAGAATATATTATATCTATGGATGTAACAAGATTGAAATCAAGATCAAAATCATTTTTTTCCAGCTAATCCAACTATCTTACTTATGCAAACCTCAATAGATATAGCATGAGATAAAGGGTTAGCACAAGTGAGATCCAAGCATAAAGATTTAATAATTACAATCAAACTTAGATCTAACAATCTAACTCAATAATTAATCTTGAAATAACCTTAGATTGCTTGTTAAAACAAAAATTAAAAGAAAAAGGAGAAATATTAAAATTGAGATGGGTAGAAAATAAATGAGAAAATCAAATGCTACCATTTGACATGGAGTCTAATACATTCCTTGAGTAGATGCCCTATTTGCCTTTGATGTTGAAGTCCCCACACATCTCTAGAGAACGCTTGGTGAGCATCAAGATAGGAAACCTGGACTATACAAGATTCATAGGGAGGCCAAACTAACCATAGATCAACCCTAAGTATTGCAAACTTAAATAATTAAAGCACAAATCTAGGGTAAGAAGTTAAGCCCTAAGATATTAAACTTCAATTTAAGATTTAGCTTACAAAATTAACAAAGAAATAAAATAGACTTATGCCATATCTTACATCGATTCCATTACAATAGCCCTTTCCTCAATGTCTCTTGCATGCCAAAAACATTATATTATTAACCTAAAACAACATACTCAAGAAAATAGACAAGAAACTACACCATAATTGAGAAAAAATAGTCTTTTGATTGATCACCAACCATGATAAATGAGAGATGAGCCCTCCTTATATAGATAAGGCATCTCACAAAACAATGAGTAAAATTCACCCTCCATGTGTTCACACATGTGGCTCGAAAATGCGGCGATAATTTTCACGTAGCAGATTCTAGCAACATCATAACTAGGCAATTTTTTCCCAATTTTATATTATTACCCCATTTCAAAAATCCCACAGCCATTCTACATCTAATGGTGTTGATCTAGCAAAATTTTGGGTACTCTGTTAAAAGATAACTACTCCTGAAGTTGGTCGCCCTAAAAAAATGTGCTCTAACCACCTCAACACCCCAAGAAATGGTCCAAGAAAGTAAGTTCACCTTCTAAAAATGATCCATGTGGCATATGATGATGATGTGGATTCCATGTCATCGTCCAACACATCGTCATGGATCGCTAGGCAATAACACATATCCCAATGCAGTGTCATGGATCCCAATGTAAACATATCTATCTCTATTCTTGTACATGGGTCTCAAAGCAACATCATACATCCCAATGTAGGTACATGTATCCTGAGGCATAGTGCATAGATTCCAATGTGAGGTGCCCACCTATAATGATGAGTCAAGCTTCAAAACAAGTCATTAGGCAATGCACATTAAGTAATATCTTCTAACAACAACTTAACATAGGTTAATTTTATAAATTTCCTAAGTTTACCATGGTGGGGAAACTTTACCTTTATTACATGTGCCAATTTCCTAGGAAAAAGGGTATTTCCTAAGTAATTTAGTTAGAGATAGGTAAAGTTAATGAATAATTGATGGAAAGGGAAGGGGAACTTTATGTTTTGACCCTCAAAGTCACTTTTGATGGTGTATAAGGTCTTTTACTAGTCCAACTAGCCTTTTTGAGTTGGGAATCTTCATTTATTGTACTTGTAAGACTTTCAAGAGGGGAGCTTGGCATAGAGTTACCACCTCGACACCTTTTTGTATTTTCTTTGATTTTCTTAGTCTTTTTTCTTTAGATATGTTTTTTTAGCAGAGGACCTTGGAGTTGGACCTTTTAACAAGATGACACAGCTCCAGCTTCATTATTTTTTCAATTTTTAACACTTATGCTCTTCACCTCTAGACTTCCTTGGCTTTATTTGACTTTGGATTACATTTTTCTTCATTTAGACCTTGCTAAATGACATTTGATAAGTCAAAGATAAGCGAGGATAATATTTTTTATATGAATGAGATGGTAGTGAAAGGGAAAACATGGAAATTGTTAGGTGTGATTAGGATATGGACATGTTACTCAACTATATCACTAGTAGTACAATTAGTCCTAAGTCATGACACACTTATCTAAGGACAATATGTCCCCCAACGGTAAAACAAGACAAAATAATAAAATTATTAGTGTGAAGAAGTGTTATGGGATCTGACCAATGTTTATTACTTTCATGACAAGGTTAGAAACCATCACACCACTTCTAGATAAGAATCCCACACATGAAATCATAGCACATCAACTGAAAAATATGAAGCATGAAGTACCATCTGCACAAGTACATATCATTCGAGGTGTAAAGCATATGAGTTGATATACCATGGTACAATCATTTGAAAGAAATCATGGATGATGTAGGCTGAAAAAACTGGAAGAGCATGCCAAAACTGGTAGATATGAGCAAGAGAGCTCATCCAAGTAGCATCAATGCACCCCTGAGAGGGTGGCCTAGAAGTAGTTACCCTTGAGGGGACAACATCTAGCTCCTACTCAGAGAGATGCAATCAAAGAATAAGAGTGTATGAGAATTCTAGAATCTCACAACATACATATAGCCTACACACATCTAAACTTGGGGAAATGTGAGAAACAAGACGAGTCTACAAGAAAGCCTCATCATCAACTTGAGGCTTTCCCTTTTGTTTGGTTATAAACCAAAACAAGGACACATTGAGAATCAAAAGGGTACCAAGCATAATCTTGGGAAATCTTATGTCCGAAACCAGAGTGATATTAAAATGATGAAGTACAAGGTACAAACTATAGCAAAGTTGATTAAGACCTCCACAAGATTCCTCCATCCAAAGGTAAATATGGATGATGTAATCATAGGAGTGGATCAACCCTTTGACTTTTCTTTTAAAATCATTAAGGAGAAAGGATTGTGAAGGTGGCTCCAACTAGGATCTACATAGAAATGGTTGACTTTCCATGTCACTTTGAATCAAAGGTAAGGAAGGATAACACTCATAAGTCAAAGGTAAGCAAGGTGAATGAGGATACTCATGAGTCAAAGGTGGGATTTCTAAGGCACAAGGAAGGGAAGGTCCAGTATCCATGTCAACCCTTTCACACTCAACCCCTTCATGAACATGAGACCAACTCTCAATTAATATCTTGAAGAAATCTAAAAGTGATGAGATCTTCCCTTCACCAAGTTTTCCATACCAATCCATGGTCTCGTCCTCAAGAAAATCCAAAGAAAATATAAACATGTTCATCTTCACATCTTCATGACTAATGTTGAGCTTTGAAATAACATCAATGAAAGATGAAATGTGTGAAAAAGATGAATAACTAAGTCTATGGAATCTTGGAAGTTCATCTCTCCAATCTTGATAATTATTTGGATACCCTTGGATTCTTGAAAAATCCAAAGGACCAAGTAAATCCTTTAACAACCATTTACTTCATGTTTTGTCTATTTTGAGTTGGCATAAGTAGGATTTTTCAACTAGCTGAAAATTGAGTTTGGATCTTGATTTTTCATCTTGTTACTTTCATATATATGACCCCCCATATGGATAACTCTATTGTGCTTAATCCAATATCTTACTTGGAGTTTATTTCTTAAATGTTGGAAGATACATTATAGCACTTGAACATACTTGAACTTACTGTAATTCACCTTCATTGAGAAGGGTTTTTTGTTTTTATTGCAACATTGGATCATCTTTGGGTTTACTACACTTAGGATAAATAAATCGATGGCATTGGTAATATAACGTTATGCTCATTAAGTAAAACAATGTAAGGTTTTTAGCATGTTATTCCATGGTTTGATTCTCTATATATTTTCTTTGATGGATGATCTAACGTAAACACATCATTTGGGTTATATTTGTGCCATTATAACACCTTACACTAGCACATGAATACATGCTAAAGTAAAATGATTTGACATATAATCTCTCTCATTAGTGATCAGAGTTTGCAAATTCACATGAATGTTCAATATCATGGTTTAATACAACACTCTATTACAATGTTTGAGCACATTTAAGAGTATACACACAACCTTAAATAAATTGATACAATGGGTCATGGAATGACTTGATATTTGGGCCAAACAATTTAGCATTAATTCAACTTTGTTCATTAATAATTTGGTTATCTTAATGGTGTGGATTGGATCCTAAACATAATAACACTTGGAACAAGCAAGGCATAATTTAAACACTCAATAATCCATTGTTGGTGCATCATTTTTCAAGGTTAGAATTCTTTACTCAACCCATCTAATGGAGTAATCATTGGGACTGTTCACTGTTTTTTATATATACACCCTAAACTATGCTTTAGATGGTTGATTTCTCATGGTTATGGCACACTAATTACAACAGTTAATATGCCCTGAAACCTTATATTTTTTCCATGATTTTCTAAGGGTTGTAAATGAGTATAACACATTGTATAATTCACTTGTCCTAATTGTCATACATAATAATTTCGAGCTTTAATCATTCTTGTTATTCTAGAACAAAATTTTAGCATGTAAATGGTATCTTGGTAACAACTTAAACCTTGAATCCTTAATGCTTGACGATGWTCCAATGRACATGGATGACATGATTTTTCAATAYCTTATGAGTACATCTCATGCTTTTAATCCAAAGTCACGGGATGYCATTCTTAAGTCCAYTAGATATATSCATTCCACTTTGATAACATCTTACATTTTCCATGGTTGATAAACAAGTTTCATTTCTTGTCTATTTTCCARGCATAATCACACTTTGCAACACAAGCACATTCATCTTATTTTCATATCATTAAAGGCTTGTAACAACTTTTATGTTTTAACTTATCTTTAATTATTGAGAGTGAGTTGGTAATGTTGCTAGTCAATATAATCTAAGTAACTTTCCATTGTTGCAATTTATTAGGCTAGATAGACCATGGGGATTCTCCCCTATGCTAGGATAGCTTATTTTTCTTAGTCTAAAGTGTGGGGCAAGGCTACAGAGGTGACGATGGGTAGCTTGCATGTAGTGTCTCTAGGCTCACCCATCAAGGTTAAGACTTTTCCTCCTGAGGTAGAGTTTGAGTGGTAACACGTCATATTGGGATCATCTATGTTCCCTGACCAAAGTGGAACATCGATGCTCCCCAACCAATCTAGAGCAATGTTGTCTTTTTGGGATGTTGTCACTTTGACATGAATGGATCATGGAGCATTGGTTCTCCTAGAACAATGGGCCTAGACCAAAGTGGATCATTGGTGCTTTTAGGGATTGTTGTGATTTCAATGGGAATGGGTCATGTAACATTGATGTGCCTAGACCAAAGTGGATCTCTCATGTCTTTTTGGGTTGTTATCACTCTGATGCATGTAGGTCATGAAGCAATGACGCTCATCGACCAAAGGGGAGCATTGATGCTCCCCGACCAAAGTTGAGCATCAATGTCTTTTTGGGTTGTTGTCACTCCAATGTGCATGAGTCTTAAATAACTAGTGCTCTTATACCTATGTGGAGTACTAGTGTACCTATACCAAAGTGGATCACCAACATATTTTTGAGTTGTTATCACTTTGGTGCGCATCAGTATAGGAGCACCAGTGCCACTAGACCAAAGTGGAGCATTGACATCTTTTTTCCTCATTGTAGCTCCTACATTTTATCTACTGTGCAGGTGGTCACGAAGAACCATTGCTTCTATATYGAATTGGAGAACCACAAMCCATTTCTACATAAAACTCCTCCCACCATGTCCACAAAAACCTTTACTAAAAAACTTTGCMAATGAGGGACTTTAAAAATAACTTTTGCAAAAACTTACCCTAAAAGCTTGTTTCCTGGTAATGAATTGTCTCCTCCGAGATGATTTGAAAAGAAATCACCTTATGAATCTCCCAAATTGACTATGTTKATACCACTTGGAAGCATACCAACACACACAAAACTAGATTCACGGTAGGAAATAGATCATATCATAAATGAATTATTTTGTCACTTTGAGGGACCAACCTCCCAACACAAGACAATAACACTCGACATGCATCCTTCAGTTGCATATAATGTCATTTATATAAATGAAGGTAGGCATAGATAGGTACCACATGCATTCCCTTGCATTGACACATAGATAAGGATATACTTACTATTGACAAGAGTGTCAAGTAGAAGAATGAAAAACACTAATAAGAAAGTGAACCTAAATATAAGCAAGTAGGTGAGGGGCTACCACATATCCCACTATACATTATTAGAAGAAGGGAATAAGAAAGTAAGGTTGGGAATATGTTGAACAGTTGGGGACATAGCACCTATCAACTACTACGTGCAATATTGATAACATTTTCATGGCAATTGATTGATTCTCTAGTATCTGTTCAATGTCATAAGATTGCTAATGAAGATACAAATAAGTTGTTCTTCGTGAAAGTATGTGTACATTATGTTTCCCACATCCAATATTTTTTTGGATAGAGCCACTAAGTTTCATAACATTTCGGAAGACATTATGGAGTATGTTGGATTAAAGGTTGGATGCATCAAAAACTTTTCATCCTCAAACATGTG
>SNQJ01S0070681.1:9957-22392 GCA_010110895.2 Picea sitchensis
AAGGGAGATTAACCCGGCTGGTTAGGCCACATTAACCTCCTGAGGATAAAAAACACTCAGTGAAAGGAACTCTCCTAATGAAGAAATCCTAAGGCAACTGACCTAACCATGATCCATGTAGACCCATTACAATATTAACCCACACAAGGGTGCGGTAATCCCACTTACAAAACTGTGCTGGAGCAAAAAAAAGGGCCCTATAGAACCAAAAAGTCTTCGACTTATTTGCATCTGATGATGCATATCTTCATGGTACATGGAGTTGACCCCCTAGTTGAAGAGGCAGTCAACACGCCCTAATAATGAGAAGTAAGCGAATGAAATCGACCTTATATATATATATGAAATGCTGGAATAAGTTATAGGGTCAGCCTGTGTTGATTGACTATTGATTTGGATAAAAAATGGTGAAGCCAACATGAGATTGGTTAAGGAGATGACTCCTTTTATTGAGGTTTCACATCGTTTGAAAGCCCATTTACCCACTTGGATGATGCATGGGGAGTCTGGACTAGAGTATTCACCTTGAAGCCCACATGCCCACAGTGCACACTTCTTGCCCATAACTGATGTGAGGGGTCAATAAGATCCTCATGGGCAAGAAGTGTCCCATAATGTTGCAAGTTCTCATACTCAAACCTGGAACTGAAACCCCATCCTGTAATAACTCAGAAATCACTAAAGCAAGCTCTGAACTCAAATCATGTAAGAAACCATCCTCTAACTAACAACAACAAGAATCAATGTGCCTGGAAAACCTCTGAATGATGGCCTGTGCTATCAGGAGTAACCTCTTAATCCTAGCCTGAAAGGAGAGACTGGCTCTTTGACCATCCAAATCTCAAGGGTGAGATTTTGGGGTCAACAAAGATAAACTTTAGGATTTGACCTAGTTCCACTTGATCTTGTGCTAGAAGCTCTTGAAGAAATAGGACGACACCTAGGGTTTATGAGGGGATAAACTCTGGGGTTTTCTTTCCTAGAAGGTTGACGTAGACTTATGAGGGGTTAATCCTAGGATAGATCTTCAAGTCTTCTTTGCCCTTGGCCTCCATTGAAGTGCTACATTGAATCCATATGCCCAATGAAAAGACACTGACCTCCAGACCTCCAACTACTTTCTTTTACACACTAAAACTTACAAAAAACCACATTGTCTGGACTTCACTCTCCACATCATCTTGAACTTTCTTGCCCTAAGTCCTACCAATCTTAATCAGGGGAAACCCCCTTGAGCTGTAGGATAGCTGGCCTGAAGTGAAAGAGGGATGGTGAGGTGACAGTGGCCTCCCTCTTGGTTACACCAGATCGCACTTGAACTTTCGGACTTTATCTCTATAAGTGTGAGTTTGTGTGATAACAGGGACAACTGCAGATCTTTATGGCACACAATTCAATTGCCTTCTATTGGCTTTCTGTTGAAAGTCCAGTGTAATGCAACTTCTCATGAGGAACCAACCCCTCTTTGCCTAGGGGAATTGACTCTTTAAGCATGAATTGGCTTTTCTTCTTAAAGTCATGTTCATTGTTTTCCACAGAGACGTGGACTCCCTTCCTATTGGGGCACAGGCTCATATGTTCAATTTTTTGGCTTTTTCACTGTTCAGGAGAAGAAATTTCTGCTGTTAGATTGTTGTAACTCTCTTCATTCCATTTAATCTTTTTTCAAAGAAATAATAAATGATGCATTTCACAGAAACAAGAAAAAACATTATGGCACTCAGAAAAGTAGCTTAGTCCTTGTATTTGTGTTTCCTCTTGTTGGATAAAAATGGCCCATTTGGGACCTGAATAAAAAAACACTAAAGTACATCAAACACCCTTGAAGCAATTGGGCATGCCCTTGGTCCTTGGTGCAAAAGTCACCTGCACCCTAAGACTGAAATAAATTATTTGCAATAACAACAATGAAGGTATTTGAAAGCCTGGCTTGACCTGCAAACACTTTACACCATCAAGATTATAGTTCCAAACTGCAGTAATAGTTGTCTGAGTCACCACACAGCCCCCAGACCACTTTCATGTAACCTATATATCAAGCATGTAAATTTTACGAGATAAGAGACAAAATAATTAGCACTTCTCACCTGTGACACATTCGTTATTAGTCGAGCAAGCATATAAACCAGAGCAACCTGGTAATATAAAACCTTTTTGAACCAGTAAAACCATGGAATCCTTTTCCAACTTTTCGGTTCTTTGTGATGTTGCAATCTGTAAGAAAATCAGTTTGATGAGTTGTTTTCCTCAGACATACACTTATTTATGGAAACCACTACCCTCAAGACATTGAAAACCATACCACAAAATGAGATGCTGACATCTATAACTGCAGTAACATAAAAAGCTTCAACCTGGCTGTAGCACATATTTGGTTATATTAATATAATTTAAAATAAAAAATATTTTATAAAGCTACTACCCACCTCGGCTCTTTAACACCAACATGAAATGTGAGCACAAAAATGCTGCCAATAATAATTGATAAAACTGCAATCCAGCGATACTGTCCAATAAAAGAACAAAAGTTAATTCTGAAACCTTTGAGGTAGGACAACCACAGCCATCTTCAGCAGTAATGACAAACTTGAGATTGCACCCTAAGACATACCTGTTTCTCAATGCCAACAGAATCACTACCTGAGATCATTTTGAACACAATGAATGCAATTGCAAAAAGTGAAAGGTTTGCAACCTATATTCGCCCAAAAAAGAGAATAAGAATAAGCACTGCAACAACAGGACACTCGAGGAACCAAACAGAGCACTACACACACTAGAAACATCTAACTGAAAGCTTCCAGTTACTGCTAAACTTGGAAATTTGAAATGAAACCCAAGCTAAACCAATAGAGACATACCATGGTAAAAGCATTACGACAACTGCTGAGAGCAACTCTACTAGTAGAATTTGCTGTGATACAATTCACCATTGCCCTTCAGGATGATAAATATGTATTAGTTAAGAAAACAATTTTGCTTAACATTCCAAAGTTTTAGATAAATCCATAAAAGGTATGCATAAATTAACTAACTTTCTTATCTTCATGGAAAGTATCCAACTATGCAGTGAAGATCAATTGTGAGTTCAAGATAGCATAGTCAAGTCAATGCAGTAATGACTAAGTTTATTACATGTGGGAGACTTGAGTAGCAGCCCATCCAATGTTGAAGATTGCAGCAAAGATACTATATCCAATTGTGCGTACTGTAATAGAGTTCGTCCCAAGAATTGCACATACCAAGCAAGTCCCGAACACAGAGGAAAATGACACAGCAACTAAAACTGATCCACCACCATGCCACACTTTAAAATGACCAAACCTATCAATCTGAAACATGTAATTGTTTGTAAACAGAAAAGGGACATGTCAAAGTATCATTTTCCAAGTAAATCTGACAGAAACTTGAAAAGGAAAAATCAGAAATGTAAATTAGCATAAAGTTGAAATGATATAAAGTTTTATTAATGTCCACTAGGGGCCAAAATCAGCCAATCAGAAGGAAAGAGATGCAACTAGCAGTAAAGACACTGCCACTAGAGCCCCAGGCCCCTGTATATGTGCTAATCTAGTCAATAAAGTTAAGAAAAAATTAAAATATGATTGAATAAAAATAGACAAATTGACAATTTAAAATAAGATATCCTTCACACCAAAAAGGAGATGACAAGCTACTTTCAATTGGGATGCTTCCCCCTTTCATTTGGGAAAAATTGCAGCATTTAGTTTTGATGTTTGTAGCATCGGACAGGTACCTCCACATTGGCTTGTGTCTAGCACGTGGAAGTCGTCCTGAATGCCTCTCGAAACATTAGGAGATTCACTCTAATAAAGTGAATGTACTTTTGTAATAAAGTGAGTTTGATTTAATTAAATGCTAAGTAATTGGCATTAGTAATAAAATTAAGTCCTAGCCGTTAGATATAAAGTGAACGTGAGATTATCTCTCAGCGGTTGATCACTTTAGATGAGATATAGGGTTTTGGACTTAGGGTTAACTCAAGGTTATAAAAGACAGCCTAGGTGAGAGGATGAGACACAATGATGGTACACCAAGAGTGAGTGAGCACTCAGGTGTGTCAGGGCAGGGGCCAAGGAAAGACAACAAGGAGATAGCATCCAAGGGGGCTAGGCTATTGCTGCAATGTATTTCTCAAAAGGGCCATTATCCCAAGACGAGAGCCTAATTTTATATAAATAAAATCATCATAGATCTAGTTTTCCCTTAAGGGTTTTTCCAGGGGTTATTTACCCAGAAATATCTTGTGCAAATGTGTTTGGTTTCTAATTTTTTGCTTCCATTGAATTTATCGTTGAGTAACCTAGCTGTGCATTAATTCAGTAAATGTGTTTTGCCCAGAATTAACTGCCAAGTTCTAGATTTACAGAAAACATGGTATCAGAGCTGAGATTCTGACGGAAAAAATCCAGAAATATCTTGTGCAAATGTGTTTGGTTTCTGATTTTTTGCTTCCGTTGAATTTATCGTTGAGTAACCTAGCTTTGCATTAATTCAGTAAATGTGTTTTGCTCGGAATTAACTGTTAGGTGCTAGGTTTACAGAAAACAACATGGTATCAGAGCTGAGATTCTAACGGAAACCAGGTTGCCGAGATCGATTTGTAGCAGTGAGAAGTTTGCAGTGTGCAAGGATTTTTTTTTAAGTTGCGGGGTTTTAATCCAAAATAAAATAATTAAAGAGGTGATCGTATGATCTAGGCCTTGTGAGGTTGTGAGCTAGTAGATATGCATGGAAATGGATCGACGATTGAGAAGGGCGCACAAAGCGTAAGTTGGTCACGACAGCATAGACTAGCCTTGCGTGGAGCATAGGCAAAGAGCGGAGGTGGTAGCCGCGTTAGAAAAATAAACTGTCGGTCATACTGTTACAGCCACCAGAAGAGAGTTCGCGGGCTACACGAGCTAGATTAAATCGACTGTGTTCTAAATGAGTGTAGCCGACTGGAGCTGATTGCATGCATGGGTAAAAGAGCAGTCGGGCCATGTAGGCTAAGAACCTGAGCTGATGACAGAGGAGATACAGTGGACATGTAGAAAGAGGAAAAGTCGCCAACAGTGCAGTCGTCGGTCGTGGGTGTTGAGTAGAACCGTCGGCAGTCAGCGAGTGAGAAAGGTTGGACGAGAGAAGCAACCGAGAAGTGTGATCGGGCCGCAACTGTGAGGATTGGGCTGGAAAGCACAGACAAGTGACGACAAATCGTGAGGATTGGAAAAGCAATTTCGGGCTGAGGTGGATTTGCCAGCCTGTGGTAAAGTGTGTTGTGAGAGCCGACAAGGTGGTCGTGGATGCAGGGAAGCGACTGCTGTGAGAGATGACAAGGTGGCCAACGACTGCAACGGAAGAGAGGAGTCGACGATGGTTGTGACGGCTAGGCAGAGTGTGAGCCACCGACTGAGGGACGTGGAGGCGTCAGGTGACAATGGAAGGTCGTGCGGGTAAGGAAAGGGGCCAACCAGCAAGGCCAGCCAAAGGCAGCCGCCAAGAGAAGGCACAAGCCAAACCAAGTCAGCCAGCCGCCGGAACTGAGCCAACAAAGCCACCTACCAGCAGGACAGCTGCCCAACAGAGTATTGCGAGCCAGGGATAGTCAGGCCAAAGAATTTGATAGGCAACCCAGAAAGCTTCCAGGCAACCCCTGAGCAATGGGCAAGTGCCTTGGGCAGCGAATAGGCAGCCTGGGCATCGAGATGAGATAGTCAAGAATCGCCCAGAAAGGATCTGGGCAGCCCAAAAAAGGACCCGAGCAGTAGCAGGAGGCTGCGGGCAGCCCTGGGCAACTTCGGGTAGGGGTCCAGGCAGCGGGGAACGATTATGGGCAGTAGGCAGTGGGTCTCAGGAAGGGATCTGGGTAGCCAATAAAAGTCTTCAGAGAAGGGTCCAAGCAAGATGGCAGGGATAACTTTCGTGTCAGAGGGAGCAGCCATGGTAGGGGACATGAAGACAGAGCCACCTCCGGGTGGTGGAAGTACCTTCCTCGCTAAGAGGGTGTGTTGATGTTTGTAGCATCGAACAGGAACTTCCACGTTGGCTTGTGTCTAGCACGTGGAAGTCATCTTGAATGCCTCACAAGACCTTAGGAGATTCACTCTAATAAAGTGAATGTACTTTTGTAATAAAGTGAGTTTGATTTAATTAAATGCTAAAGTAATTGGCATTAGTAATTAAATTAAGTCCTAGCCGTTAGATCTAAAGTGAACGTGAGATTAGATCTCAGTCGTTGATCACTTTAGATGAGATCTAGGGTTTTGGACTTAGGGTTAACTCAAAGTTATAAAAGACAGCCTAGGTGAGAGGATGAGACACAGTGATGGTACACCAAGAGTGGGTGAGCACTCAAGTGTGCCAGGGTAGGGGCCGAGGAAAGGCAACAAGGAGATAGCAACCAGAAGGGCTAGGCTATTGTTGTAGTGTATTTCTCAGAAGAGCCATTATGCCAGGACAAGAGCCCTAATTTTATATAAATAAAATCATCACAAATCTGGTTTTCCCACAAGGGTTTTTCCAGGGGTTGTTTACCCGAATGTCTTTGTGCAATGTGTTTGTTTTATGTTTTATGCTTCCACTGAATTTATCGTTGAGTAACCTAGTTGTGCATTAATTCAGTAAATGTGTTTTGCTCGGAATTAACTGCCAAGTGCTAGGTTTACAGAAAACAACATTTAGAACACAATTGATTTCAGGTTCCAACTAGAAGTGGCATTTTCCATAAGGATGTACACTCTCTTGAGATTGGGGCTATGGCAGATATGTCGACACTCCTTACCTATGTAGGGAGAGGTAGTATATATTATAGCAACCTAGTTCATTGATTAGTACACTTTGATGTACTCCATTTTTGTGTAGTAATGTGACATAAGATACATTTTTAGAAGAAAAAAAAAATCTAGAGAACAAATATCAAGGGACCCCTAAATAGAGATTAAAAGACCATCTCAAAATCAAGGGCCCCAAGATACATCATTCTTTAAGAGAGACGGACTAATATCAGTAGTTTCCAAGTGGAAAATTAAGTATCATCCAAACACTCCACTAAGTGTTCAAGAGAGATAGTGGGCAAGTCACTCTAACTCAACCATATGCCCATCCTAGCATCGAAGGCCAACGCGAGCAAGAAGAAGAAAGTAATTCAATATCCATGTGTAGAAAACTAGACTTTGGTGTCAAACTCTCTTTCAGGTCTCCCTTGGTATTTAGGTATACATGGTCTAGAGTCTAGACTCTATAGGTCATTTGATTGGTGGTAATTACCTTGACCATCCTCTAAGCTACTCTAGGTTGACCTTACAACACTTTCTCCCTAGATTCTCTTTAATATGATGGAGAAACAAAATGATTTACAAATCTCTAGATCTAAAGGACAAGACCAATAACTATCAACAATTTGAGATAGTAGAAAACATTTTAATGTCCACATGACACAAATGACCAAAATAGGTCAATCGGAATAGGAGAACAACATTTGACAACAACAACGAAGAGTGCCTAAATCATCTCCTAAGCAGTCCTAAAATCTCAGGTTATGGAAAGAAAGAGAGAGAGTTGACAACAAAATAGGAAAAAAAAGGAAGGAAACCCAAAATGGTAACCCTAGATAGTGAAATAGATAATACTCGAAGAGAAAAAAGCATCTTATTGACAATGTTGTGCCATGACAAGTCCTCTAGAAAGAAGTCAATGTCAAAGCATCTATATGTGTGTCCATTTGCAACAACACAGAGGATGTGTATTGAGATGTGTGTGCAGCATAAGAGGCAAGTTTGGAGGTGGAAGAATAAAGGTCACAGGAAAACAAAACAATTGGTGCAAAGTAGTGAGAACACAAGAAAGAAAATTGTTGTGTGAACAGGGGATGGTGAAGAATTTGTCACAGGAAGTTGAAAGGTTGTCAATGTGGTAGAGAAGTGAAGCAAAGAAAGGATGAGGATGAATCATTACCAATAAGTGTTAAAGTTTGATAGCTCGGAGGTACTTCTGCACTAATGTGCCTAGGCAGAAGTCCGAGCAAGTGTCTCTCTTAAGTTACCTCATAAAGTGAATTTATTAAGTGAGTTTATAAACTTAAGTTGAGGCTTTTATTATTTTACGGAAAAAGTGACAATAATATTTGAGTGACTTACGTGACTTGAGTCATCTCAATGAGGGAAAATAAAGTCACATTCGTTTTAGAAGACCAAGAGTCATGGAAGGTGAAAATCCAAAGGTCACCCCGAGTGAGTTATTAAAACTACCATTGAGGAGAGGTAGAGAACACATTTTTCAAGGAGAGCTTGAATGAGGGTGTGAGAGAGACAAAGGGGCATGCATACTAAGGGAGAGAGGTAGAGTTGAAGAGGAAGAGAAGGACAACAAGAGAAGGGGCACACATTCGGAGAGGGAAATAAGGCACGCATCCCAAGACTGGTGCAACATTAAGTGCAAGTCTGTACAACAGAAGAGTGAGTCTGTACCGTACTGATAGAGGGCCATACTGTTGTTTTTTACTGCACAGAAATCAAGGCTGTTACAACATGGATTTCGAGGCAGTTTTGTGGGTATTTATTGTTGGAGACAAGTCTGTGCAGAAGAAGTGTTTTTCAGCAGCGAATCTGGGCACATTTATCAGAGTTTTGGAGCTGTACTTTGCTGTCAGAACTGGGCCGTACAGTCAGTACGGAGAGGGCACAGTTTTCTAGGCAGATTGACACAGATTTCAATGTGGATTTGGGTGTTGGGTTTGTGAGATAAGTGTTTTTTTTATTCTTTCTGTAAAGATTGTTGTAATCTCAGATTATTTCTCTGTGAAGCTCAATAAAGAAGACTCTCGTAGAATTATTTTCCTGTGGGTTTTTCCAAGGGGCATAGCCCAGATTTTTATGTGCCAAATGTGGTGAATGTGCTGCTGTTCATTTATATTTCTGCTGCTATATTTTCAGATTGCTTAGTCTCTTGTATTTCTGCTCATAGTTACAGTAAATGCATGAGGTTCCATTGCTTTATTGTTGGATAACTATAGGAAGCTGAAATCTTGTGTTGGCTAAGTGTTTAAGATCAGTTTTCAAAATGGTATCAAAGCTGGAGCTCTGAGTTTCAACAGACTTGATATTTGACACTTACTTTGTAGTGAGTGCATAGGGCCTTTTCTTGGAAGAAGGAAAGGGAAGAGTTGAGTCTTGGTAGAGGAGGTCATGGCTTCTGGCTTGAGGTTCAAAGATAGATTGGATGGGGCAGCGAACTTTAGTCCGTGGAAGGAGAGGATTGCACTGTTGTTGGAAGAACAAGAGTTGTGGGATATTGTGCACCATACCGCCACTGCACCTGTTGTCAAAGATCACCTCATTTCGCACATTTCAGGAAAGAAGAATGCCTATGAAATGTGGGTATCTTTGACCAAGCTATACCAAAGTTCGAATGAGAATCGAAAGATGGTATTGAGAGAAAAGTTGAGAAACATGAAGATGACCGAGACTTAAAAAGTGTCCTCATATCTCACCAGAATCAATCAAGTTCGTGATGAGATTGGCGCAGTTGGAGAGGTTATAACAGATGAAAAATTGGTCAGGACAACTCTGAATGGTTTTTTAGAGAAGTGGAACACCTTTGTTAAAGGAGTTGTCACCAGAGAGCACAGTCCCAACTGGGAGAGATTGTGGGATGACTCCATACAAGAAGAGATTTGTGAGGAAGCTCTTTGTAGCAAACAGTCAAAGGGTGAGGAGAATGAGGAGAATGTTGCCCTCTTTGCGAAGAAGAAGGACAAGAAGGCTATCGAAGGGGAGAAGTCTTCTCATGGTGGGAAGAAGGACATGAGTAAGGTGAGATGCTATGCATGTCATGAGTTGGGACATTGTGCAAGCCAATGTCCGAACAAGAAGAAGAAGAAGCAGGGGCCAGACGTGTCAACATCAGCAGAGGTTGCTCAGTTCACGAAGAAGTTCGAGAGAGAGTTCTCTTTGATGACTAGTCCTGTGGGCAATGGTTGCCAAGCATTCGAGGACATTGAGATGTGGTTCGTGGACAGTGGAACTTCTCAGCACATGACGGGGATGAAGTCAGTATTCCTCAGTCTTACAGAGATAGACTCAGACTGCACTGTGAATTGTGGAGTCGGCCCACAGCGTGCAGTAAAGGGGGTTGGAAGTGTTAGATTCCAGCTAGAGTCGGGAGGTCTTTTGAAGGTTGCCGAGGTGTTGTATATTCCAAAGATGACGATTAACTTGCTCTCAGTGTCAGCTTTGGATGAGAGTGGATTTGGAGTTTTCTTCTTCAGTGGACATATGTTTTTATATCCATTGGGAGCAACTGCAGACACAATAGTGATACTTGGTGTTAGGTATGAGAGACTATACAGGTTGTTGGGACGACCTGTGGTTGGATCCAGTTGGTGGTTGGAGCCTAAGTCAGACAGTTATGGGGCTTCAGAGAGAGGACACTAGATTGATGGGTCTTCACATCAGAGATCGGCACATGTAGCAACAGAGGCCTCCAGTGCAGTGGGAGTAGGGGCCTCTAGTTCAGAGGGATCAGCTACGGCAGCAGATGATATGATGGAGCTGAAGTCAGATTTTGGTGGAGGTACAAGAAGTACCTTCCTCGCTAAGAGGGAATGTTAAAGTTTGATAGCTCGAAGGTACTTCTGCACTAATGTGCCTAGGCATAAGTCCGAGCAAGTGTCTCTCTTAAGGTACCTCATAAAGTGAATTTATTAAGTGACTTTATAAAGTTAAGTTGAGGCTTTTATTATTTTAGGGAAAAAGTAACTTTATAATATTTGAGTGACTTAAGTGACTTAAGTCATCTCAATGAGGGAAAATAAAGTCACATTCATTTTAGAAGACCAAGAGTCATGGAAGGTGAAAAGCCAAAGGTCACCCTAAATGAGTTATTAAAACTACCATTGAGGAGAGGTAGAGAACACATTTTGCAAGGAGAGCTTGAATGACAGCGTGAGAGAGACAAAGGGGCACGCATACTAAGGGAGAGAGAGGTTCAGCTGAAGAGGAAGAGAAGGACAGCAAGAGAAGGGGCGCACGTTCTGAGAGGGAAAGAAAGCACGCATCCCAATACTGGTGCAGCATTAAGTGCGAGTCTGTACAACAAAAGAGTGGGTCCATACCGTATGGATAGAGGGCCATACTGCTGTTTTTTACTTCACAGAAATCAAGGCTGTTACAACACAGATTTCGAGGCAGTTTTGTGGGCATTTATTGTTGGAGACAAGTCTGTGCAGAAGAAGTGTTTTTCAGCAGCAAATCTGGGCACATTTATCAGAGTTTTGGAGCTGTACTTTGCTGTCAGAACTGGGTCATACAGTCAGTACATAGAGGGCACAGTTTCCTAGGCAGATTGACACAGATTTCAATGTGGATTTGGGCGCTGGGTTTGTGAGATAAGTGTTGTTTTTATTCTTTCTATAAAGATTGTTGTAATCTCATATTATTTCTCTGTGAAGCTGAATAAAGAAGACTCCTAGAATTATTTTCCTGTGGGTTTTTCCAAAGGGCAAAGCCCAGATTTTTATGTGCCAAAAGTGGTGAATGTGCTATTGTTCATTTATATTTCCACTGCTATATTTTCAGATTGCTTAGTCTCTTGTATTTCTACTCATAGTTACAGTAAATGCACGAGGTTCCATTGCTTTATTGTTGGATAACTAAAGGAAGCCGAAATCTTGTGTTGGCTAAGTGTTTAAGATCAGTTTTCAACAATGAGTAGTAGAAGCAGTTGGAAACCCAAAGGTCAAAGGAGACGAGAATAAAGCTATGTAGTGTGAAGGAAATCGAGTTTGCTCCGAGAGAGAGAAAGTTGGTTGTGAAAGTGGATGAGTTAGACCTCCAAGGAAAATAGCAACGAGTGCAGAAGATTAGTGGCTACAAGAGAAGGATTGACATTGATTGATTGGTTTCCCGAGGAGGAAGAGTACGAANGTTTGCTCCGAGAGAGAGAAAGTTGGTTGTGAAAGTGGATGAGTTAGACCTCCAAGGAAAATAGCAACGAGTGCAGAAGATTAGTGGCTACAAGAGAAGGATTGACATTGATTGATTGGTTTCCCGAGGAGGAAGAGTACGAAGGAGCAAAGTGTATGTTGATGTGGAAGTAAGAGATCTCAAAATTGAGAGAAGCAATCCAAAGTTGTAGATCGTGTGTAAGGGATTAGCACACAAAGGGTGTAAATTCTAAAAAGGGAAGTGAGGCCACAAGCACAAGTGGTAGGACTTGTAAGCTTGAGTAGTTTCCAATGTGTGTAATGAATCTATTAATGAATAATGAGAATGAATAGACCCTTTTGAAGATATCATTCTATACATCTTATTCTGTTTTGTGTGATATTGAATGCATGTTTGTTCTTTAATTCCTTTCTTGGTAAGTAACCTATGTGGTTTTGTCTAGGTGTGTTGAGCCAAAGTTGTGAGACCATTACCCTACCACATCATT
>SNQJ01S0070682.1:1576-17906 GCA_010110895.2 Picea sitchensis
GTGAAATGAAAAATCCATATCTCTAAAAATACACAGTGGAAAATTATGGAAAATTGATATTCATAATCCTTAAACTATTATCTTCAAAATTGTATTTGTAGATTTTAGTTTTAATTAAAAATTAAGATAGATACAAGGTGTAGGAAATCATGTGTTTAAAATCTGCAACATTTTCAGCTTGGTCAACCTAAGAAATTCTAGAAATTATAATATTCATCCATTAGATTCAAAATTATAGTCACAATAAAATAGAGTCTCTATAGATTGTTGCAATATATTTCGTTTCTTAAAAACATAAGTTTAATAATAGATACATTGTTGTGGGAAAAAATAATTCATTATCATTCCTTTCATGTTTAAGGAACATACTGTTAAACAATTGTCAAATTGACATATCTAATCTTAATAATAATAATAAATGAAGAATAGTCATTGCAAAGCTAACAAAATTCTTCACAAGGTTTTTTTTTACTGTAAAGTGAAATTCTAAATAAATAAATAAATACTTTTGTATGATGGAAGTTAAAGAACTTGTGAAAATACAATTTTTTTTTGTCATAAAACAGGCAAAAGTGTTAACCATCTTCATGATTTTACCCATAATTGATTTGACTAATGCACACCTCTAGGCTATTTTAAACTTGGATGGTAACACTCTTGGGGTAGCAGATATCTATGCAATTAATGATGCACTTAAGCAACTTGTGCTTTGGTGGTGAATAGTCGAAGAGTTACTCAAGGTGAATTGGCTAAGATTTTATCCCTCATTGTTGGATCCCAAAGCAAGGGAAGCTTAGCTTTGTTTGTAGTCTAGCTTGTATATTTACGACTTGAATATTTATACAAAGAATGATTCCTTACATTCACTTGGTCCAATTTTAGAAACGATAGGGATAGATTTTTTATGCAAATGGATAGAGCCATGCTTTTAAATCTTTTTCCGCCTTCAATAACTATGGTTCTACATTGATCTAAGTCTTAGCCGAAGACGTGTTGTCTAACCACCAACCCATGTTTTTTGACATTGTTCGGGGAATCTGCAAGCCCCACATGCCCAAATCCAACTATTTGTTTAATGTTTCTCATTTAAGCAACCCTAATTGCCTCAGTAGTAAGAGAATTCGGTATCCCTCGCAAGGCCATGTGAGGACGAGTGTTGGATCCTTTAACTGAATGAGGTTGCTACAAAGACTATCTCTGTCCTTAGGGGCTTTGGGAGGGAGATTGCCACTGCTATAAGGCAACAGGAAAAAGTAGTTGCAAAATATTTTGTGGTAGCTAATAAAATATTACAATCAAATATTTTAATTGAGGAACTTGAGAGCCATGTAACCATGATGATGTATACTTTAAAGATATTTGAGGCTACTAAAGCCAAGGAGGCTTGGATTCAAGCATGACTGCATTTTTTTGTGGTTAGTATAGTAAGAAGGAAAACTAATGAAAACGTAATATGAATGTTTTTAGAGATACAATGAAAAAGATGAAATGCATAACAAAGTAAAGAAAATAAATCAACTCAAACATACTTTGATTGAAGTAGGAGATTGCATCTATAAAAAAAAGTATCGTAAGACTCTAATTTAATATCAAGCACCCAAACCCTATCAAGAGGTGAGCCACTATGTTCCAATTTATGACAAAATCCACTCTCAACTCTACTTCACGACATGATAGCTCTGTTGTTTCATGGGGTGAAGCATACCACATTTTTGGGAGGAATATCACCACCCCCACTTTGACCAACCACACCTCATGTGACAATATAGATATCATAAAACAAGAAGAAATTAAACCATAACTAGTTAACCCATGAATTGTTCTAGGAGATGGGAATTTAAATAAGAGCAAAGAGAAGAACATGTTTGTAAAGAGAGAATGCATATACTTAAAACAAAACAAAACAAAACAAACAAGAAAAAAATCTCTCTTGGTTTTCAAATAATAGAAGAAAAAAAACACAATCTCTGATCATACCATTTATCTTAACAATAATGTTCACAAAATCATATTTTTTTAGACTAAATAATAATAATAATAATAATAATCTATTTTTAAGGTCACGGCCAAGCCACACTAAATTGGTGTATGAGACCCCCTTGTTTGTGGGAGAAGGGACCCCCCTCCGCCCAGTGATTTGACTGGTAAAGTCTACGGAAGTATACATACCTTACCCCCCTCTGGATTTGAACTTGTGACCTCTTAAAAGGAAACACATGTTCTTAACCATTAAACTAAATGACCAAACATGTTAAGTTCATCTCAATGTTTATCGAAAATACATTAACACCATATCTTTGTAAAACTCATAAATTTGCATTTAATGTTAATAATAGAATAGGTTAAGTGACACCTCCAAAATGAAAGATGAACAAAACTACTATTATCATATCATTTATATAAATAATAATATCCACACAACAATATATTTTTGGACTAAATGACCAAACATGTTGAATTTATCTCAATCTTTATCTAAAATACATTAACACGGTATTCCTATAAAACTTATAAATAGACATTCAATGTTATTATAAATAAATAAATAAACATGTTAAAAATGTTGATTACAACATCTTAATGTATATCGAAAATACATTAACACGGTATTCCTATAAAACTTATAAATATACATTTCTTATTATTATAAATAAATAAAACATAATAAAAAAAATGTTGATTACAACATCTTAATACATAATATAATGACAAGTTTTAATAGAAAATTATATAGTTAACCATTAATTTTAAAAATTAATAAAAAATTATATAATTAACCATTAGTTTCAAAAATTTATTATCCTAATTAGTACCATTTTTATATTAATATTGAGTAGTACCATTTTTATTCATTCTTACAGGTTTGAAGAATTTCAAGATGGAGAGACTTGCTATGGGCATAATGACTTTATATAATTAGTTAGCAGTGATATGAAAAAATATACATGAATCAACCACTTGTTTAATATATTCACATAGCAATACATTAACAATGCCCATATTTTACCATTTATTAATAAAATTATTTTCTTTTAATTTCACTATATTAAGTGAAGGTGTAAAATAATTATAAATGTTAAATTAGGATCATTGTTTGGGTTAGGTGAGCTTAAATGTGAATCCAAAGTTTAATCATATCTAATTTAAAAGAATATATTTTAAAGAAAGTGTTTCAGGTTGATAAAGGGATTGGTAGTTAGACCAACAAACATAAGAGAATATATTGAATTTAAAGAGTTGACCTCACAAAACATAAGAGCAAGTTCTAGCATATAGATTGAGGTTGTTTATTACAATAAGAAAGGTGAAACTAATACAATGTATAATTTAGGAGTTCCTCAAGTTATTATTTAGGTATAATTTGAAGCGGTTGTTGTGACAATGGTTCAAGTTCAAATTTTGATAAGTATGTTCTTCGTCTAGATAAGATTTGTCAAATGTAGATATTGATTATATTTATAATGCATATATAATATATTATTGTAATAGATATTTAGTTAGTATGTAGATTATTAAGTTATAACCTATTATTACCTATTAAAATTCATTGTACTAAAACATATGATATGAATTTATAACACACTTAGAATACAAAATTAACTATTAATATTAATTAATTATTATGTTATTACTCATATAACTTACTATTACCTATTAAGTATCATGTAAACAAAACCATAATATGAATTTATAATATATAAAAAAATATATTATTATTGTAGATATTTAATTATTCTAAGAAATTATATGTGTTAAATTAATATCTAACTTTACATATTATTTTTAGGTTATTCTTAGCTTATTGTTAGATATAATTAGTTGGTATATATCTATGTTATAGTAATCATTAGTTTTAAGGTTATTACTCTTAGTTATGTTTTTTTTGTTTTTGGTTTTTCGTTTTTTGTAGTGTAGGTTTTTTTTTTTTTNTTGGCTCGCTTAGGGATTAGTATTTAGAAATTAAGCCCACTTGTATGGATTCATCTTTGCATATTTTTTGTATTTATAATTCAGTTTTGATACCTTAATCATTGACTAATTGTCCTGAAGATGAATCCAAGTAAGGATTCGAAATGTCGACAAAATAAACTCCGGTGTGATTAATCAAGAAGATACCAACTTTGAAAACTCACACCACATAAAACTAAAAACAATATATTTAATACTATTGATGTAACATTTGGGTAGATTATTGTATGGCACTAGAAAGGTCCTAGCAAATCTTATTCTTCACTCAAGTGTGTGAGGGTGAGTCAAGTTGATTTCCTAGTTTATTGTTCATAAAAGGATGAGTCTTAAAAAGAATATCATTTAAAAGCTCTATATGTTATGCAGGTGAATTATTTGTTATATGGAGTGAGCTTCAACATGGCATTGCGGCATAAACATGTTTTCTCGCACAATATGCCACGGTATCAAGTAAAAATTAAAAATGAGACCAAATGTCGATTAAGAACATTATGACTAGAAGAATTGTAGAGTACATGTGTTTTTGTAAAGAATGATTGTAAACCAACCATAAGTGGTAATGAGGAGTCACATATTAGATTTGAAATAAGAGGCATGCATAGAATTTTAACTAATAGTGAAATATTGATTGTTTACAATATTTTGACATGATTGTTTACAATATTTTGACATATATAAAAATCTAAGTAATTAGTACAATTGAAGTGATTAGGTGGTAAAGTGGTTTTGTTGTAATAGAATTTTATAAATCTACAATGTATAAACTTTTGAAAAAATGAGTGTAAAAATCAAGCAAATACACTTACATTATAAAAACCAAGTAATTTATACATTAGTATAAAAGAAGGAAAAAATAACATTTTCAATTTGATGTAGGATGTTTTATTTTTTCTATTATCTTTTTTTTAATGTAATTTTCTAAAATGTTATTTTTTTAATATATTTTTCAAAATAAACATAAAATGGTTTCCATTTATCATAAACGTTGATACAAAGATAATAAATCAAAGGTTGTCACTTGTGTTTGAAGTGAAAAACTTGTGATAACATTAACCTTTGCCTTATTCTTTCTTCACAAATATTTTAGATAAGACGTTTAACTAATTTTTTGTTTAATTAATTTTTAATTTTTTGCTTAGAAATAGAAAGTGATTGTTGGTTTGATTATATCATGATATCAACATCTAAGTTTGTTTTATTATTCATCTTTATTTGAGAGGAGATGAAGAATCTTGAACTTCCATTAGGGTTGTTATTATTGACTTTGGCATATTGAAAACAACTTTGTTCCTAGATTGCATTGTCAAATGGTCTATTTAGAACAAAATTACCAAATTGACCCATAACTTAGGGAAAGTCATTTTTCCTCAATCAAAGAGAACAACACTTAGATATCCTCATAATAAGTGCTACAACACTAATAATAGGCCAATACCAATTATGACCCTATTGATAGTGTCAAATTAGATTGAAGAGTGTCCCTAAGTTGATTTTGCCAAATTTTAAGTGGTACACCTAAAGCACAGATATTTTAGAAATATTCTAGAATATGGACATAATTTTCGTGGAAAACCCCTAGGATGAACCCAAAGCCTATAAGAGGTCCTCCTATGAACTTGATTGGGGATTTCTTTCAAACATTATAACAAACTTATGACATTGTGAGATCTTGATCCTTGGAGTGTATCAAAATATACTATTGTGGTTCTCTTATTGCCATTCAAAAGGTTGTTCATGATGCCCTTTTGCTTCTACTTGTCGAATTTGTTTATAGAAGATTGAGGAGAGGATGTTTTTTAGAGACTTGTTGAAGACCATTAGACTTGAAAGAAACTTAGTATTATCTTTTGGGGTTACTCTAAAATGTTTACACCATGTTTGGGGGTGCTCCATGTGATGTGGAGTGTATAGAGTGAAGCCTACCCTTGGTTGTATCTTGGTGGACATAAAAATTGCAAATAGATTACTCATTAATTTCTAGACCTTGAGTTGATTCTTATGTGGCACACTTCCTTTGAATCTTGGAATCATATGTGACATGGTGACATTCTTCATAATGTGCACATGGAGGGTTTGGTTGCTTGATTAGGAGGAGAACCTATTTGGAGGAGCATTTGATCATTTTGGAGGAAAAAAATAAGTCGTGGGTAGCATGAGATTACTTGGTTGGTTACATGGAGGCTTATGCTTGACTTGAGAACACTTGGGTTGAGGAGCGTTCATGGAGGTGTAGTGGACTCGAAATAGCACATGGATTAAGAGTTAGAGTTGGAGCATTGGATACCTTTAGAGAGGAGCATTGGACCTTGTCTTGTGGAGCACTCACCTTTGGACCCTTTCTTGATGGATGTGCTTACCTTGGAGCTTAGTATGTGTCACCTTAAAGTTGTAGCACTTCACATTTGGACCTATCTAGTGATTAATTAGGTTAATTGCATATATATTTTCCACTTTATTATTGTTGGTCTCCCACGCCTATTCTATATAAATGGAGGAGAGAATAATTAGCTTTAATCATCACATTAATCATTCACAACATGTCTTAGAGATGTGAACTTGAGTGACCTTGTATAATTCATTATGTAGCTCTTCTTCATTGTATGTTTCTCTCTATTCTAGTGCACCAAGGTTCTTTTGTTGATGCAAGGAAGGCATATGGGTTAGAGTTTTCCCTAAGAAGATAAGGAGAGCTAAGGTTTGGGAGAAACCCTAAAGGAGCAAAGGGAGAACTTGTTCTTGTGGTTCTTGTGAGAGAAGACTGGGGTTTGTAGTATTTGAAACCCTAGGACTACTTGGAGTGTTAAATGTGGAGAAGATAGTGGAAGACTATTTTAAAGTCTCTTGTACACTTGTATGATGTAAGTGTCGATGCAAAAAGAAGACGTGTCAATGTGTATATTTTCTAGTTGTGGATCTATGATGGAGTAACCATCTTTGATTAGGCGTGATTTCTAGCGAAGAGGAGTTGATTGCTAGGGTTTGGAAATTGGTGTGATGCTAGTTTGTCGTGGTTGCCCTAGCTAGGGTTTGGAGAGCATCAGAGAGTTATAGCTTGTGATAAGCTTGAAGGACTGTCTTGTACCAACTTGGTATAAGTTATTGGTCTGTACTTGTAACTTCATTCTTATGTATATATGAAGTATGCTTTGTTATCCAAACTTTGTGTATTTGCATATCATATTTTCAACTTATAATTCTATGGTGAAAGAGTAGTTTCTAGAGTTGTTTGGTGGGCAAATTTAGCATGAACAACTAACTGATTTTGTTAAGTGAACTGACAAACATATAGAGGCTAAGTGGGTAGATTTATGGTTGTAATAAATCTATTGTAATTAAGTAATTTTTTTTTTTTTTAACTAGAACGGTTATAAATTTTATTAATAGGGAATTCCAGTTGGCCGCAGCCTTACAACCTTCAAAAAAAACCTTATACGTTCTATTACAAGTTGTTGTCTTTTTCAAGGAATACAAATTTTTACTGGATCTCCATCATTTATGCTGAGTTCTCCTTGGGCCAAGAGGCAACCTTTGTTGGCTAAATTGTCTGCTTCTTTATTTGAGTCTCTGAGGATATGATAGCATTTGAAGGAGGTGAAGTCTTGTAGAATATGTCTTAGCCTTTGCAAGTTCTTGTTTAGGCCAGCGTCATTAAACTGTCCTTTCGAATGTATCATTTTGATCAAGATTTCGGAATCTCCAAATGCTTGCAGCTCCCGGTGCCCTCTTTCCTTGGCTATTTGGCAGACTTTTATCAAACTCGGGATTTATGCTTGATTGTTGGTTCGATATCCAAGTCCCCAGCAAAAGGTTTCTAGTATTCTCCCTTCAATGGAATAAATAATTCCTCCAACTCCCGTTGTCCCAGGGTTTCCCTTGGAGGCGCCATCGAAGAAGACTGTAGTTATTCCTTGCTTCCTCCACCAACTCTGGAATATATCATGATTGTCTCTTAGCCTCCATTTAGTTTCGAGATGGGGTTTTTCAATGATGTGGATCCGGTGGGTAAGCACAAAGATACCGAGCCAATTATTTTCCTCCTGCTACAACGAGATGTCGACTTTGTGGTTTTGAGAGCTCAAAGTTTCTAGGAGGAGGCCTTTTTCTTTTGCTGCTACCATGTTGGGGTTCCATGCTGTATTGTTGAAAGTTTGCTCGTTTCTTGCAAGCTTCCAGCACACATATTTGGGGATGGAGATCCAGACTCTGGCCCACAATGAATTCAATGAGAGCGAAGGGTAACGTTCCTTCCAAGTTGTGAAAAGATCTACTACTGAGATTTTAGTGGGGGCAGGGACCTTGAGGCCATGGAGGATGAGAAGCCGGAATTTGTTTGCAAATAGGCAGTCTACAAACAAATGATCTGAGGTTTCCATGGCTTCTTTGCATAATGAGAATCTGTGTGGACCGACAATATTTCTTTTCATTAAATTTTCGCCGGTCAGGATCTTTTTATGCATTAAGGTCCAGAAGAAGAAATTTACTTTGGGGATCGTCATTGAATCCCATACCTCCATCCAAAATATTGCAGGGAGAGGTTTGTCTCTCTGTGGTTGTAGCAGTGCATAGCCTTTGGCTGCGGAGTACGATCCTGTAGGTCCCCAACCCCAATTGTCTTCTTTTGTCTTGTGCACAGGAGTTGCATCTCGAAGCTCCTCTTTGAGCATTTCTAGTTGATGGAGGAGGCGATTTGGAACGTTGCCGAAGTGCCAGTCTGACCAGAAGCCATTATCATCCCAATTTGAAATGTCATAGATGCTCTGTATTCCTCTATGTTCGAGAAATTCGCGGATTTCAGACAGGCTGGCGTTTGAAGCAAGGGGCGAATTCCCCATTATCCGATCTGTCCATAGTTTGACCCGTTTTCCATTTCCTGGGATGCGATACAAGTTTTGGGTGAAGAATCGCGCCCCTTTAATGCACAGTTTCCATAACAGCATGCTCTTCCTGTTGTTGACGTTTTGTAGATTTCTGATTTTGGCATTTGGTATGTATTGGTACCCCAACGTTTTGCTGACAGGGTGAATGGGGTCGTTGTGCATCTTCCACATAATTTTGCAACCCAATGCTATGTTAACGAGATCTGGATCTCGTATTTGTAGCCCGCCTTCTCTCAATGGCCGCTTTACTGTATCCCAATTGACCAGATGAAACTTGCATTGGTTCCCTTTCCCACCGTGCCACAAGAAATTTCTCAAAAATTTGTTGATTTGCCTAGATATCAACTTGGGTGCCAAGAGGTAGGACGCTTGGTAGATCGACAATGAAGATAGGACTGCTTTTATCAGAGTTAGTTTACCTCCGTGAGTGAGCTAGTGTCCTCCCCAAGCATCGATTTTACCTTTGATTTTTGTTAAAACTCCTTCCCACAGGTTGACTTTGTTTATGCCCAATGATAATGGCAGCCCAAGGTAATGTATATTTTCCCATTTTGAATGTCCTTTGAACCCTGGGTTGCGTGCTATTATTTGTGTTTCGTGCTCTGCTGCATTCCAACTGTAGAAAACACTTTTCCTTTCACTTATCAGTGCTCCAGACACTTTGTAGTATGCTTGAAGAGTATCCTTGAATGCAGAGGCTACTCTGTTAGAGGCTCCTCCAAGCATGAGAGAGTCATCCGCGAACAGAGCGTGATTTATAGGTTTAAGATCCTTCGTTATTCTCAAGCCTGGGGCAGCTCCTGTTATCCTGTCCTGCTCCAGCTTCCTCCTGAGTGTATCCGCCATTAAAATGTACAGAAATGGAGAGAGGGGGCAGCCTTGCCTCAACCCCCTTGAGGATTTAAAAAATTCTGCTAGCCTCCCGTTTACCAAAGGGGCTATCCATGGGCTGTGGGTGCAGGATTGTATCAGATTTACAAACTCTTGTTTGAATCCGAATGAAAGAAGCACTTGATAAAGGAAGGACATCTTTACTCTGTCGAAGGCATTGGCCATGTTTAACTTAATCAACATGCCTTTCTCTTTTCTGAGATTGTTGGAATGCATAGCTTCCTAGACTTGGATTACATTGTCCAGGATGTGTCTCCCTTTGACGAATCCTCCTTGTGATTCTGAGATGAGTTTGTCCAATAGAGGCTTTATTCTGTTTGCAAGGAGTTTTGCAATTATCTTGTAAGAGGCGTTACATAGGGAGATTGGCCTAAACTTATCAAAGGAGACGGGATTTGTTTCTTTCGGGATTAATGCAAGGAAAGTTGAGTTGGTGCTGCCGCCCAATTTTTCTTTCTGTAGGAATCCTTTTATCATTCTGATGAGGTCAGGTTTGATTATATTCCAGCATATCCTATAAAAATGAATGGTAAACCCATCTGGCCCTGGGGCTTTGTCGGGGTCCATGGACCAGATGATTTTGTTGATTTCTTCTTCGTTGGTTGGCCTCAGTAATGTTGTGTTATCTTCTTTTGTGACCAGTGCTGGAATGTTCTTGAGGAATTCTTTATTGCCTTCTTCGTTATCATCGTTCTCTTTGCTGTAAAGATGGTGGAAATGTGAGACAACAACAGCCTTTATTTGGTCTATTCCTGTGCAGCGCTTCCCGTCGTTGGTTGTAATCTCAGAGATGTGGTTCCTGGAGAGGCAGGCTTTAAATTGACGGTGGAAGTAAGATGTGTTTATGTCACCAACTTCCAACCAAAGGCTGTGGGACTTTAGTCTCCAGTATTCTTCTTCGTTTCTGAAGGAGCGGTAAGTTTTACATTGGGTTGCTTGCTCCTTTTCCAATTCTGTTTTAGTAATATCTATTGTTTCCATTTCACTCTGCAACTTTCCCAGCTGCTGCACTGACTCCTTTCTTTGGGTATTGGGATTTCTTACTGGGAGTTTGCTCCATTCCTTGAGAGCCTTTTTTGTTATTTGTAATTTTTGTTCCCAAACATAGTTGGAAGAGCCAGTAACTGAGGTGGACCATGCCAGTCGGACCGTCTCTACAAAACCGCTCTTTTCTTTCCACAATGGGCTGAATCTGAATGGGATTGGGCCTAGTTTTTCTTCCTCCTCTAGCAAAAGCAGGATGGGTTTGTGATCCGAGGTGAGCTTGGGGAGGATGGTTGTGGATATTAGCTTCCTTTCCATCAGCAAAGTGCTTTGGACCAAGAACCTATCCAATCTGGCAGATATGTGTTCCTCCCCTGTCCTATTATTGGTCCAGGTGTAGAGCCCTTTGCGTGGTTTAAAATCCATTAGGTCCCAATATTGTATCATATCTTCTACTACACAAATCATTTGATCCTTGTTGGTCCTTCCTCCCCTCTTTTCTTTTTCATTCATGACAAGGTTAAGGTCTCCAACAATGATTATATTGTTTGGGGAGTTTAGTTCTAGAAACTCATTTAAAGTTTTCCAACAATCTTTCTTTTCAGAATGCAGAGTCAGTACATATAAATTGAATAATGCGATGGTTAACTTACTTGCTATGTGCTTCAACTCTGTAAAACTCCAATGTTGAGTGTTGTAGGAGTTGATGAGTCTGAACTGTTCTTCCTTCCACAGAGTTGTTATTCCTCCGGAGGATCCCCTTGCACTTATTTCTTTTCCTGTATTCTTCTGCCAATTGTTTTTGCTAATCTCTAGAAGGGCTTCCCCTTCGATTTTTGTCTCTTGGAGCATGAGGATGTCTACTGGTTCCGCTTTCATCAGATCCTTGACCACTTCAATTTTCGACAAATTCCCCAGACCTCTACAGTTCCAAGAGACGATTCTCATTACTTACTGTTGGGGGTGGTTGGGCCTCCTCCTTTTAGAGACCTTATTCTTGTGTTTCTGTCGATTGACATTTCTATGGTAGGTTGGCTTCCTTGGGTCTTTTGTCTTTCTGTCTCTTCCTCCCTTGCTTCTCTGCGGGACTTCCTTCCTGCTCTTTTGGATGGCATTTCTAGGATCTCATCCTCCGAGGAGCTTGGTGATTCTAATACTTTCTTTCTGGCTATGTCAGCGTATGAGGGAGAGGGGGCTACTTCCAGGGTTCTTGTCGTTTGCCCTTGTTCCCCTGTGTCTTTCCCATTTGGGGGGGGTTTGATTGTTCCCTGTTGTCCATAATTGCTTTTGATTCTTCTATGTCCTTGTTGGGCTCTATTGTTTGAGGTCCTGATTGCGGCGTGGGATTGGAGCTCCCGTCGTTTTTCTCTTGCCCCAGTTGCCCGGGGTTACTGTTCTTCATTGTTCCTTTGCTTCTAGATTTTGTTGTCCCTGTTTTCTGAACTTTGATCCACTGATTTACTTTCACGTTCTCACTCTCTTCTTCATTCTTTTTTTTGCAGTGTCTTGCAAAATGGCCATAGTTGTGGCAGTGCCGGCATTTGAAGGGTAACTGCTCATAATCTAGCTCCTGGATATGCGTCCAATCTGCAGCAGTTAGTTTGATTGTCTCTGGTAATCCCACTTCCAGATCAACCTCCACACAGATCCGTGCGCATGAAAATTGGTCTTTTCTCACTGCTTGGTCAATGTACCTTCCGAGCATATTGTCGATTGCATGCAATGATTTTTTATTCCAGCAGTGTAAAGGAAGATGAGGAAGACGGACCCACACTGGAATGGCAGATGGCACATCCTAAGCTAGATCGAAATCCGGGGTCCATTTGTTCAGATATAACCAATGTGGCCCCATGAAGTATGGGTCGTTTCTGAAAATGAGGTTTTTGTCCTCAGAGTTTTCGAAGACGAATACAAAGTATCCTTTCCCTACAAAATGACTCTTTATTCCTTCTGAGATGAGCGGGCTCCAGTTCCTCTGCACCCAAGCTTCGACGGATTTGGGAGAGGGCCAGAGCCCGGTAAACTGCCTGATAAGACCTTTGTCTGCTAGATTGACTGTCGATCTGCAAGTTTCTTCTAAAGGCAGTTCTACACTTGGGATGCATTCCAATTTCTTTACGAATTTCTGTTGTGCTGCTGACAACGGTCTCTTGGGGGCTTCGGCAAGGAGCTTCTTGAAGGCTTCATACTCTGGCAAAGGGGGTGAGGTGGGGACGACGCCCCCACCAGCGTCCATGATGAGAGAACCCCTGCTCGTTGTGTTGTGCTCCTTGCGCGCTCCCAATCTTGTAATTAAGTAATTTGAATATTGTTATCTTTTGGGATTTGTGCCATAAGGGATGGAAAAATATTTCCCTTGAAATACAACTTTTCAGTTTTTATTTTTTTGGGCTACACAAGTGAAATATATACTACTTTGGTATATTTACATTTCAGATTCACCCCTAAGAGTGAAAGTTCACAAGAAATAGATCCGAGGAACCTCGAATTGAAGTGAATTTTTTGAATTTGCATAAATCAACATTTTTTTGAAATTTCTAGAATTGGAGGAACGAACCTAAGGAAAAGGGAGTTGGATACATCACATACTCAAAAGTATGACCTTGTGGGCATAATTTTTTTCTTATTGTAATAGAGTATTCTTTCTTCCCCCATATTTACTTGTTTTTTATTTCATGGTGTTTACTCAAATGCTTTTGTTTTTACTCATTGAATCACGAAGTAGATTAGAAGGTTATTATCTTTATTACTTGAACTAGATATAGGGTTTTGTATCGAAGAGTAGATAATTTTTTTGATTGCCTTGTGTGTAGATTGCTCAAAACTAGTTGTTATCCTCCTACTACTACTCCAGTACAACAATCACTTGGAAGACTCTATTGTAGGAGCACGTTATATGTTTTTCATTTCTCTTCTTCCAAACCCTCAATCTTCTTTTGCTTAGTAGTGTAAAACTCTTTGATTTCTTGTTGTTCTTCACTAATATACCAATATGCTCACAAGGAATGATTAGAAGTCAACGTACGAAAAATCACATTAATTGAGTGGCAACTTTGTTGGGGATGGCTTCTTTTGTTTTTTATATCTTCCTTGTATTGGCTTTAGATATTTTGTCTTAATTTACTCTCTAATTTCTTATCAATGCCTATGTCTATTAGAAATCCATGGCACCCCAACATTGCACCCATGTTCCTTGAAGTTAATTTTTAATTTTCTCACTTTTCTCTCGGTAGCATTGTTGTTTTGTCTTCTTAGTTCTATAGCACACTTAATTGGATAATAAAAACCAATATTGCAGCACTCATAACTTAATGGAATGAGTGTTCTTCTTGCATAGGGGCTTTTGCTCATTTTTCTGCTAACTGTCTACGCAATGACACTTCTATCTAGCCTTTTTCAGCACTATAAAATCGGTGTCCTATGGTTTTAGCGCTATTTGGTGTTTTATGTTGAAAACAAAAGAATTTTCAAGGAACTTTTTTGTTGGAATATATTTGCATCTTGTTCCATGTTTCATGTATATTTATGAATTTTACACTTTGAGAAAGTAAGAGAAAAGTTAAGAAATCTTTGTTTATTTTGAAGAACATTTCATTTTAAGCATTTATTTTCCAAGTGCATTTATTTTGTGCAATATCATGCATCAAACACACACATTGCACACCTTATTAAACAACAACTCAATATCCGTTGGTTTATGACCTTTGTCTAGCATGAATTTTACAAGTGCAAAGAACACAAAACTTGATAATTTCGTTAATCAACAGACCCTAAAATAACCTGCATAATAAAAACAATCTATACTTTTCTTCTTTTGGTCTAGAACACCAAGATTAGAATAGGCTGTGACCTTGGGTTTAGGTTGGGGTGCTGGTTTTGGACTCCCTAAGGCCTATCAAAATTGTAAACTTAGAATGATTAATTGGGAAAATACCTTTGTAACATTGGTGTAATTGGGAAGATGCCCATCTCTTTCTTGAAAATAGGGTGTACAATTGGAGGGGAAACTGTGTAAAATGGGGATTTCATGTGCTTGACTTAAGAAATGTTCACCCAAATTTTCAAGGCAATCATCCTTTTGGGATAGTTAACATTAAGCGGCCAACCAAGGCTAAAGTAACTTTGTCTCACTCGACAATACATAATTGTGAAGAGTTAACTTAGTGGCTTGTCTTTAGGTTTCCACTACAGGGTACTTGCTTATGGGAATGGAAATATATTCTTTGGTAGGAAGAGTGACCCCTCATCAACCTCCAGTACACCCCTCCATGCGGGGGGGTTGCAGNGTCTTGTAAATGTATATTGTAATTTCATAGTAAATCTCAACCCTTCATTATAAGGTCACAGATCTGACAGTAGAAGTTATGTTAGGGTTTTTGGCCCTAGAAGGCAACCCTCTTTTATGAGGGAAATGTATTGTGGCTATGCATCATTGTGAATGTTGTATTCTGAGAGAGGATACTTTGAGAGAAAGAAGAGGAAGTTACAGCGAGTGTGTTGTACGTTGTATCCCTTCATTTTGTTGGATAATAAAAAGGAAGGACCTGGAAATCTCTTTGGTGGACGTAGCCCACACTGGGTGAACCATGTATATCTATGTCTCTATTGTATTATGTATCTTCTGTGTTTTATTTCCGCATTTGTCTTATTTTATTGCTCTGTGATCCTGTTTTTCTAACAATTGTTATCAGAGAGAAAGGTAACTCGCAGGAAAAGAGGTTTCCTGGTTCGAGTGGGAGCAATGGTGGAAAATGGAAAGTTTAAGGTCGAGAAATTTAATGGCCAAAACTACCAGTTGTGGAAGATGCAGATGGAAGATTATTTATATCAGAAAGATCCATTCCTACCATTGGGTGGAATAGCAAAGAAGTTGACGACCATGAAGGATGAAGAATGGGAAATTCTTGACATAAATGCACTAGGAACGATACGGCTGAGCCTGGCAACGTGGGTGGATTTCAATATTTCGAAAGAAAAGACAACGAAGGAGTTGATGGACGCATTCACTAAACTGTATGAAAAACCCTCGGCGTCCAATAAGGTATTTCTAATGAAAATATTATTTAATATGAAGATGTCAGAAGGTGGGTCTATTGCAGATCATTTAAATGAATTTAATACAGTTACTAATCAGCTAAGTTTTGTAAAAGTGGACCTTGATGATGAGGTCGGGGCTCTTCTAATCTTGTGCTCATTTCCAGAAAGTTGGAACGGTTTGGTCATGGTTGTAAGTAACTTTGTCTCTGGTTCAAACACTTTAAATTTTGATCATGTTGTTGGTGATATCCTTAGTGAGGAAGTGCAACGGAAAAGCACAGGTGAGACATCAGGTAATGTATTAAACATGGAGAATAGGGGAAGACAAAAGGATAGAGGAAAGGGATCAGGGAAATGTTGGAATTCTAGGAAGGGAAAATCCAAATCCAGACTGGGAAAGATAGAGTGTTGGAATTGTGGGAAGAAAGGACATCTGAAGAAATACTACAGAGCTCCAAAGAAACAAAGAGATGGACAACATGAGAAAAATATGGAAGCAAATGTAATAGGTGATGTTTTACAAGATGCTTTGATTCTTTATGTAGATAATATTTTTAAGTCTTGGGTAGTAG
>SNQJ01S0070682.1:17956-30433 GCA_010110895.2 Picea sitchensis
TAGATTCAGGGGCTTCATTTCATGCCACACCCCATAGGAAACATTTTCTAAATTATGTTCAAGGTGATTTTGGACAGGTTCATTTGGGTGATGATGCACCATGCAAAATTGTTGGAATGGAAAAGGTACAAATAAAGAAAAAGAATGGAAACCAATGGTTGTTGAAAGAGGTAAGACATGTTCCAGATCTAAGGAAAAACCTAATGTCAACAAGTCAGTTGGAAAGTGAAGGTTGTATATCCATATTTACAGATAAGGTGTGGAAGGTCACCAAAGGATCATCGATGATAGCGAACGGAGAGAAGGTAGGTACATTGTATTTATGTATTGGTAATATTGAATCTTTTATCTCTTTATATTTTACAGGAGTGGATACAACACTGTGGCATCATAGGCTTGGACACACGAGTGAGAAGGGGATGCAGATACTTCACAAAATAAATTTGTTGCCAAATCTTAAACAAATTGATTTGGATTTATGTGAGCATTATGTTTATGGAAAACAGAAGAGAGGTTGATTTCTCAGAGTCTAAAAAAAAAGAAGAGTGAAATGTTAGATCTTGTGCATACAGATGTATGGGGACCAACGCATGTATCATCTCTTGGTGTCTCTCATTATTATGTTACTTTTATTGATGATGCAACTAGAAAAACTTGAGTTTACTGCATTCGACAAAAATATGATGTTTTTTATACTTTTAAGAAATGGGAATATTTGGTTGAGAATGAGACAGGAAAAAGGTTAAAGTGTCTTAGATCAGACAATGGAGGTGAATATTGCATCAAGGAGTTCGATTATTATTGTTCATATCGTGGGATTCGTAGAGAGAAGACAGTTCCAGGAACACCACAAGAAATTGGTGTGTCGGAAAGGATGAACAAGACAATCATGGTGTGTGCAAGGAGTATGAGATTGCATGTTGGTTTTCCCTTACATTTATTGGCAGATGTTGTAGATATTGTTGTTTACTTAATAAACAGAGGACCTTCAAGCTCTTTGGATGGTATAATTCCAGAGGAGGCATCGACACGTAAAAAGATAAACTATTATTTTTTGAAGACTTTCTGTTGTGAAGCATTTGTCCATATTGATAAAGAAAATAGAACAAAGCTTGAGGAAAAATCCAAGAAGTGTACCTTTATTGGATACGGTGTTAATGATTTTGGTTATCGCTTATGGGATTTTATGAAAATCACAAAATCATTAGGAGTAGAGATGTCATATTCACTGAAAAGGTCATGTACAAAGATCAGTTGCAGGGAAAGAAACAGGAAAAAGAAAAACCAGAATACACAGTGCTTGGTGAGATCACTGAAAAAGAAATTCCAAAGGTACTGAAAAATCAAAATGTACAACAATAGGAGAAACATGTACCTCAAACTCCTGTAAGTGTTGTTAGAATATCTACCAGGTTAAGTAGACCCTCTGAACGATACTCTCCTTCATTGTATTATTTATTGTTGACTAATTCTGGTGAACCAGAATGATATGAAGAGGCAATGCAGGTAGACACTAAAAAGAAGTGGGAGCAAGGAATGAAAGAGGAAATGGATTCCTTGGTAAATACCCAGACTTGGGACTTGATTCAGGTGCCTGCAGGAAAAAGAGCATTGCAGAATAAATGGGTTTACAAGTTGAAGGAAGAAGATGGAGGAAAAAAATGATACAAAGCTAGACTTCTTGTAAAGGGATTTGCACAAAAGAAAGGTATAGATTTTGATGAAATATTTTCTCATGTTAAAATGACTTCAATTATGACTATTTTAAGTCTTGTGGTAGTAGAATATTTTCATCTTGAACAGTTAGATGTAAAAACAACTTTTTTCCATGAGGATTTGGAGGAAGATATTTATATGCAGCAGCCACAAGGGTATGAGGTCAAAGGGAAGGAGAATTTGGTATGCATGTTGAAGAAGAGCTTGTATGGCCTAAATAAAACTCCAAGGAAGTGGTATTTGAAGTTTGACAGGTTTATGACAAAGCAAGGTTATAATAGATGGCATTCTGATCATTGTGTTTATTTTAAAAGGCTAGAAAATGGAAGTTGTATTATCTTGTTATTGTATGTAGATGAAATGATTGTTGCAAGGTTTAATATGCATGATATAAATGTACTCAAGAAGAAATTAGCTAATTCATTTGCAATGAAGGATTTGGGTGTTGCAAAGAAAATCCTTGGTATGAGAATAACAAGAGATAGGAAAAATCGCAAATTGACATTGTCTCAGGGTGAGTACATAGAGAAGGTGTTGGAGAGGTTTAGAATGTAGAATGCAAAACCAATTAGTACACCTTTGGCTAGCCATTTAAAATTAACCAAATAAATGTGTCACAAGACACAGGAGGAGACAAAATACATGTCCAGGGTCCCTTATTCATCAGCAGTTGGCAACTTGATGTATGCGATGGTTTGCACAAGACCAAATATTGAACATGCAGTGGGAGTTGTGAGTAGGTATATGAACAATCTAGATAAAGAACATTGGGAGGCACTAAAATGGATTCTCATGTATTTGAAAGGTATTGCTACTCATGCATTATGTTTTGGAGGTTCAAACACTATTCTACAGGGATATGTTGATTCAGATATGGCAGGTGATAAAGATAGTAGGAGGAGCACCACAGGGTATGTTTTTACTGTAGGTGGAACAACAGTAAGTTGGATTTTGAAACTGCAAAAGGTGGTTGCACTTTCAACAACAGAGGCATAGTATGTTGTTTCTCCAGAGGCTAGTAAAGAGATGATTTGGTTACAAAGGTTTATGGAGGAATTGGGAAATAAGCAAGAGAATAACAAGTTGTATTGTGACAGCGAGAGTGCCATTCATATTGCAAATAACTCGACCTTTCATTCGAATACTAAGCATATACATCTCAGGTACCATTTCATACGATCTGTCCTGAAAGATGGACATTTTAAGTTGGAAAATATACACACTAGCCATAATCCTGCAGACATGTTAACAAAGGGAGTAACAAGGGAGAAACTGAGTTCCTGCTCAGTTTCAGTTGGTCTTCAAGCATGAAGGTGAAGATGAGAAATTTTCTAGGTCCAAGGAGGAGTATAGTCCAACAAGTACAACAACAGTGGAGTTGTTGTGATCAGTCTCCAAGTGGAAGATTGTTGGTTGTAGAGCCTGATTATCTTCCTGTTTCATAGGTCTTTGTTTTCAGTCGTGTTTATACCCCATAAAGACTGTACACCCCAGAATATTGTACACCCCTCCACGCGGGGGGGATTTCCACCCCTGCGGGGTCTGGGGGACTCATCCCCCCAGCTAGGGGGTCCACGGGCAAGTGGGCCCCCAGCGAGGGTTTGAAGGCGAAGCCCCAGAAGAAAAAAATTCCTTGTAAATGTATATTGTAATTTCATAGTAAATTTGGACCGTTCATTGTAAGGTCATAGATATGACGGTAGAAGTTATGTTAGGGTTTTTTTCCCTAGAAGGCAACCCTCTTTTATGAGAGAAATGTATTGCGGCTATGAATCATTGTGAATATTTTATTTTGAGAGGGGAGACTGTGAGAGAAAGAAAAGGAAATTACAATGGGTGTGTTGTAGGTTGTATCCCTTCATTTTGTTGGATAATAAAAAGGAAGGACCTGGAAATTTCTCTGGTGGTCGTAGCCCACACTGGGTGAACCACGTATATATGTGTCTCTATTGTATTGTGTATCTTTTGTGTTTTATTTCCGCATTTGTCTTATTTTATTGCTCTGTGATCCTATTTTTCTAACACATTGGATTTCATCACCATTGCTAGCATGCTTGGGGATTTTAAAACTATCTTCTTACTTTCACTTGTAATATTCCCCATCGGATTTTATCATTGAGTGTGGAATGCACATTGGAAGGTCCCTATTGATATATTAACTTGATACTTGATAGTGTGTCATAGAGGTGTTTTTTTTTATTGTATTGCTTAAAATTAATGCACTTGAATATTTGGAGAATTTGGTGAGGATTTTTGGCATAATCACTTTAAATAATATTAGGCATTATCTGAGACTTGAAGGAGAAGCTCCTCTATTTATTTGATTCCTTCCCCTCATAGACAAGTACTTGGAAACACTTTACCATCATCCATCATGTATAGTGTTAGTGATGGCTCTTCAAGATGTAACACTCATGGAGGAGATGCTCTAAGAGGAAGGGGTCACCCTTCTCCAACTAGAGGAAGAGCATCTAGTGCTATACATTTTATGGATGGATGTACCTTTTAGACTTGTTGTGATTAACAAATGATCCTATCAATCATGTCGTGACTTAGCCTATTATGCCTACCAAGTTACCCTCTAGAATTCCCAGGTTTGAGGGAAGACCTATAAGAGATCCTTCAAACCATGTGCAAAAATTTTATTTTTGGTGCTCCTTGAATAGTATTATCAAGGACAATATTAGAATTAGGCAGTTTTAATGTACCCTAACTAGTGTGGAAGCTACATGGAACATTGAACTTAAAGGTGGTTCTTACATTACCTATGTTTCTTTGGCTACAAGCTTCTTGAACCATTTCAATTGCTTATTAAGAATGAGATTGGGATTGATCTCCTTGTTAAAATTTAAGTAGACAAATTCTACCCACAGCATAGATCACATCCATGATTGGTGACATAGAGGAGCTTGTGGATCTCACTGACATTTTTTTAGTACATTGGTTCAATAAGTCTCTTATTCCTCAGATATCTAAGGATGTTGTTGTACAATGGCCCATTAGTGAATAAGATGTTATTTTTAAAGCTCAAGAGATGGACTAGTGTATTCCCAATGTCATTACCTATCTACCATCATCCCAAATGCTCTTAAATAGGATGGGGGTTTCCCCCCACCTATTCCAAGCCAAACATGTGTGGTTGATAGTCTTATTGGATCTATCAATTGTGCATCTATGACCTTGGCCCCTAACCAATTTGGTCAAGGTCCCTTTCCTATAGGTTCTAGTCCCTATGAAGTGTCAAGTATTCCTTATGGAGGTCCTCAAGTGTATACTCCAAATCTCCCTTATGCATTGTGTGATCCAACTGCATTACTCCTTACTAAGGGGCATCCCCTAATCCGTTATCTTCATCCAAGGTTAAATTGGTCCAGTTTCCACCTTCCCAACTTGGTCGGATTCGGCTCAACAAATAAGTAACTAGGCTCTTAATCAAGGAAGAAGAAGAAGAATATGAAAAATAATGAGAAACAAGGGCAAGCTATCAATAAAACCAATGTTAGAGGAAAATATAATGCCAACCAAGGCCAAACGCAACCTAAACAAGTATGTAAGCTCAAACATCCATGTGCTCTTTGTGGGGATGATCAATATGCTCATAAGTTTCCTAACCTTGTTGAACTAAAATCATTAATGGCTCAACTACCTAATTAAAATAACCCACAGTAACCTATGAAATTGTAGAACCCTTTCCCTTGTCCTAACTTTTTTATTAATCAAGACAAAGAACCTAATGTTTTGACCTCTTTAAGCACCTTCTCAATAAGTGACCCTTCCAATCATAAAATTATGAGAGTTGTTATTTTGGTGAATCTCCAAACACAATCATAATTATGAGGCACCTAACCTTAATCCTTATGCCAATAAGGACACTATGTCTTCTCCCTTTGATTGTCCTTTATGATTTTTGTTGTCATTATCTAAGCCACTAGTGAAACCTACATCAATGGTTCCTAAAGCTCTATTACGGATAATGGTGTGTAATCATCATGCTATGGCTTCTCGAGGATATGATATTGTTATAGATTTAGTGCAATCCCCTTCTATTGTGTATCCTTTAGAGGTGTTATAAACTTGTCTGCCACAATATAAGGCCTTGTTGAATGAAATTGGAGCTATTGACCCTTTAGACTCAAGGTTGATGAAATTTTATTTTGATAATGTTGGATCACAACTCATTCATTCTGTGACTTTTCAATTCATGTTAATTGTTCAAGATTTCAACATTCACCAGTGCATAGTGGATGAGCGAGCTTCATCATGTGTCATGTCATTGGCAGTCTGGAATCCAATGGGATAAACTCCTAGTCTTGTCCCATTGCAAATTACTTGGAGAACCTTTTTTGGGAGCCCTTCCCAACCTCTAGGAGTCTTGGTTAACTTACCTATCACCTTAAGTAGAAAAACTATTTCAATTGATGTAGAAGTTTTGGATGTTGCTTTGGACTACAATATGCTACTCTGACGGAACTATATGTGTGCCATGAAGGTGGTTATTCCATCTCTTTTGTACCATACAATTTCTCCATGAAGTAAATGTGATCAATATGAATCATCTTACATATAGTACTCCTAACCTTGCTCAAAATCTGGATAACATTTTTCCTCCTTTAGGTTCTAATAGTCTCATTCCTATCATTTTGGATGTTGGTCGTGGTATTTACAAGGACTCATCATTGTTGGGGGTGTTCTTTGTTGATCCCGGAAAATATAGTATGTAGCTTCATTCCATTTCCTAAAGGCTCTACTCACATCAAGATGAAGCCTTTTGCATTAGGCCAAGAGACTTCTTGTTCAGTGGCATCTTCAAATTTGTGTATATCTCTTCACTTTGTATTCCCCATTGATAAAGAATTCCTTGAGACCTTGACTACCTTTGGATTTGATGACCATGCTATTAAACCCTTAGACTATATCCCCATTTGTGACAATGATAGTTTCCTTCCCTCTTTACTTTCCCTAGCAATTTTGAAAGACTTGTGTACCTTGACATAGTTTGTCATAAAAGAGATTGTTGTTATTTCCACCAAATGAGAAGTTGTTGAACAACTTAAGTTTGAGAACACTTCCATGGATTTAATGTTCCATGGAAAATCTGATAAGACTTTCCAATTATTGTTTCATAGGTGTGGGACCTTGGACTAGATTTCATGGTACTTTCATATCATTCTCTTCACCATGGTTGGCTCAAGAAGGTACATCCCTGAACTAGTATATAGGTTTGGATCTTCCCTCTTTAACATTTTGTTTGAACCTTTTATCCCTTGAATTTTTCATAGATTTCTCCCCATTGGATGTAACTGCATTAGCCTCTTATGCTTCTTCACTTTTACACATGTCCGACTATGGAACCTTCCTATGATGGGTTTCCCTAAATTGGAACCTCCTTGCCAAAAGACACATATCCTGAGAATTTCCATAAGACTATGATCCCTTCCAAATTGAACTTGCATTGTAAGCCTCGTTCTCATCTCTCATCTCTTTTTGGACATTAATCCCATAAGGGGTACCACCATTTTCTTTGGCTATTTGCTACTACATATTTTTTTTGTTGATTGCCTCCATCTATTGCATGTTGTTTTTTCATTACCACAACAGTTGCCTACAAATCATTGCCATTAGAGATGATGCATGTGCTTCGGTGTTCATTGATTACTGTCTCTTTTGCCTTACTTTCTTTCAACAATGTGATCCATCGCGCACTTGGAACCTGTTTGCTTGACTGTGAGAATTTCCCTCATTTTATTCTTTCAATCTTTCAACTTAAGATGAAACGATCCAAAAATATATAATAATAAAAAACTCTAGGAAAGAAAGGAAATGTCACAAGTTATGTACTTTTCCCAATTTATTAAGTACCCATGAATTTTGCATGGACAACAATTGGTGTTGTTTCCCTTGATGTGAGCATCGACATAGTGTCACCCATTTGTGTCATTCCACTTGATCATCATTGTCATTGAGTTTTTGACTACCTCACGAATTTTTCAAATCTAAGTTTTGATTCATCGATCATCACTATCAAAACTCACTCTCCTTTGTGTCTTCATTGTGGCAATAGTTGAGTCACCCCCCATGGTTTTCTTTCAAAAGTGGTTGTTTCCCACATCAATGTTTTCCTCATTGCTCCATGTCAAGGGAAGTCGTGTGTCACCCTCTCATGTCTAGCATATCCCTTGGTTTGATTTTTTGTTAATCATTCGTCAATTATCTTCTTACCTCATGTTGGTTGAAAGGATTTCAACATTACCCTTGTTCCAACAAATCTTCTCCTGTCGACCACAACACATTTTCTCTAATATTTTGATCTAAAGGATTGCTACCTTTGTTTCCACCTTCCTCATTGGAGGATTTCCTTGCATTTTGCAATGGGTTATCATCATTAGTGCTTGACTGGGTAGTTCCTTTCAATGTTCAACTTTAACTCATGTACTCACATAGTTGGGATTGTATTAGTACTTTGTTCCCGGTTCCATTATTTGTGGGATACCTCATATCTAGCATGAGTTTTCAACATTTGTTTCTGACTAAATGTTGCCTCCCATGTTTTCCATATGAAAGGGTATACACTAGTGAAGCTCTATGTGTTTTGTTATTCACCCAATCATACCTTGCCATTCTTATTCTTTCACAAGTGACAAGCTCTTCATCAACAAAAAGGAATTGGAGCACCTAGGATTTTATTCATTCTGTGAAGCGCAACTGGTTGGGTTCACATAAGACTGAGGATCTTCTCTATGTGCATTCCAACCTTCGCCTTGCATATCATAGCGGTCCAAAATTTAACAGTGGGCCTTATAGAGATAGGGATGTGGATCCAAAATCCCCCGACTTGGACATCTCTTTTGTTGTACTAAATCTTGAGGAATCTAGAAGTGGAATTGGAAATACTTCTTCCACTCCACAATCCATTGTGGAATGTGCATCTTGTTCTATTTTTTGCAATGAAGATGAAGATGAGGATGATGACTATTAGGATTCAACAACTTTCAGCTCATGTTCTATTTCTATGTCTGATACATGTAGCATTGTAGCCTCATATATAAAGGTTTATTTTAGATATATAACCTCATTTATAAAGGTAGTTTATGGATATTTCTACTTGCATAGTGTCATCATCTATGAGAAAGAACATAGAGATGGGTTTTCTAGTAAATTGTGACTAGTCACTTATAGTTCATGTTTGTAATTTAAATGTTCTTTCTCGTTTATTCATAATGTTTTCTTTCAAAGTTCCAATATAATGTGCTATGTAGAAAATCAGTAACAAAATCACAATAACACATAGATCTCTTGTCACACACTTAGCAAACTTAGATTTATGTCTTAAATGAAAACAACCCACATCTCAGTTATACTTCAAAAGAAGAAACACACATTACTAAGCACATTTGCATAGGAAAATAACAATGAACAACAGTCACATAAACATGTACACACCCAGCAAGTTTGGCAACCAGCCAGGGAAAACTCCAACTTAGGGAAATCCACTGAGAGAGATTTTATTATCAGCTTCAGGAAGAAATATAAGTTACAACAGTCATAAATGGAAGCAAGAGACAACTTACATGCACCTAGCAGTCCCCCTATTTTTGTCAAGAAAACCATGCCCACTAAATCTTGCAGTTGTACGACCCTCTCACTAAACAACACCTAAAAAATTGTGCCAACAGTCTATTGTATGAACATAATAGAATAGCCCTCTTGCAACAAAGAAAACTTCAGACTTGCCTCGAAATTCGTGCCAGCAACCAACCTCGAAATTTGTGCCCCTTTTTCTTGTTGTACAGACTATACGGATCTGTACAGTACGACCTCCAACAACAACAAAATACCCAACATTTCTCACACAAAATATTCTTGGGAAATGTGCCCAAGCTCTCTTGAAAATTGTGCCAATTCCAGGTGCAAACAAATTCTTCCTTACTCTCTCAAAATCTCTCGAATCTTGTCTTGCACACTACCCTATGCTTACTCTTATAACCTGAAAGTGACTTTTCACCTTCCCCATCCCTAAATCCAAAGGCCAAGATCTAATCTTGCCTTTACATGATCAAGGGACATGATTCATTCCCTCCTAAATAAATCACTTACATTTATTAAAGTAAAATTCCACTTTATGACAAAAGTGCACTTTATGACATAAAGTCACTTTAATAAAATATTAGAAAGGACACTTTCCAAAAAGAGTCACTTTATTGCAACTTTATAAAAGCCTATTACAAAGTCAAGTGCCTAGTAATGTAAATGCAAGGTCACTTCCGCATACAAGACAAAACATGCGGAGTACCTCCCGAGCTCTAAAATCTAACACTCCCTCTTAGCGAGGGATGTGCTCGTTGTCATCACCATCACCTGGTCCTATCGTCAAATCCATCACATTGTTCGCAGTAGGAGCTCCCTTTGAACCTGGAGCCAACCTCAACACCTGCACAGAACTCCAACCTGAATACCTCCTGTTGGCAACCACTTTGAGCCCTGAGCTCCAAGGAGAATCCACTCCACCCTTAGCTTCTTTCCACTCACACCATTTGAGCCTCCTGTCGGTGCTTAGAAGAGACTCCCTCTCTTCCCTCGGATATCGAGACCAAATCCTTGGGCCCACCGCAGTCTAAAGAGCCTCCTACTCCTCATATGACTCATCTCCAACTATAGGTTGTCCTCTCACAATGTACAACCTATCAACCTGATCACCAATCAATTGTGGCTCGACCAGGTCTGCTCCCTCTCTGTAGATAAAGACATGTCCACCCTCGAACAATGTCGTATATCCAACATCTCCCAAGGATGACACAGAGAGAAGGTTAACCCTCTGCCTTGGTACAAATAGAACTCCATCAACCTCTAGGAGTTCACCAAACTTTAGTTGGAATCTGACCCTTCCAACTCCATGAACTGTTTGTGCCATTCCCCCTTCACTTTCAACTAGTCGATCTAGACCTGTCTTTATGATACTAAGGAAAATATGTCATATTCTTGTCATATGACATGAGGCTCCATTGTCAATGATCCATCTAATGTCACTCACAAATGCAGTACTCATGACACTTGAAACGAGGGTGAGCAAGGAGTATTCCCTATCAAACTTGTCCACAAAATCCTCTACTGTTATTGTCACTGCTGCAACTGGTCCTTCCTCCTCCTCCTTCCTCTCCGAAAACTGAGATGCAAGGTGGCCATACTGGTTGCAAACGAAGCATCTGACTTTGTTCAAGTCTTTACTAGAACTCCCCTTCTTACTTTTTCTCTTTATCACAAAAGCCACATTCTCTCCATCAGCTCCATCTCCCTTATGTCCATTGCTCTGAGATCCTTCTCGGATTTCCTCCTGAGTGAAATTGTCCCATAGTCTACTCCAATCTGGAAGATTTTCTCGACCCACCACACACTTCACGAAGACTTCCCATTCCTTGGTGTAGCCTTTCAAGGCTATCCTCACCAACTCTGAATTTGAGATGACCTCCCCAGCTGCAACCAACTCATCTATCACTTGAGCTACCCGAGTAAGATAAGAAGCCACACTCTCACCCTTACCCATCTTAGTATCATGCAGTTTGTCCTTCAAGGCCATCTTTCGTTTTTCATTCTTCGCCTCATACAATTTTTTCAGTGTCTCCCACATCTCATAAGTTGTCTTCTTCTTAGCTAAGTGTGGGATAAGGTGGTCATTCACCCCATACAGAATAGGCCTATGTGCTTTGGCCTCCTTTACCTCATGTAAATCCAAAGCAATAGGGTCTATTGTGGGAAAAACAACTATGGTGTTGACAAAGCTCCAAAGTTTGTTCTCCATGAGAATAGTTGGCATCCTGACTTTCCATTGCAAATAGATGGAAATCCCATCCAACCAATCCTCATATCTAATGCAAGCAGCCATCTCACTGTCAATTGTTCAATGGAAAACAAACAACCAAGCTCCCCCCTTCAAATCCCTACCAAAATAGCATTGCTCACTGTAACTTAGAGCACCTGCTCTGATACCATGTTGAAAATCAGTAACAAAAGCACACTAACACATAGAACTTTTGTCATACACTTAGCAAACTTAGATTTATATCTTAAATGAAAATAACCTACATCTCAATTATACCTCAAAAGCAAAAACACACATTACTAAGCACATTTGCAACCGAAATAACAATGAACGACAATCACATAAACATGTGCACACCCAAAAATTTTGTCAACCAGCCAAGGAAAACCCCAACTTGGGAAAACCCACTGAGAGAGATTTTATTATCAGCTTTAGGAAGAAATACAAGTTACAGCAGTCATAATTGGCAGCAAGAGACAACTTACATGCACCCAACAGTCCCCCTTTTTCTATCTAGAAAATTGTTCCACTAAACCTTGCAGTTGTACGACCCTCTCACTGAACGGCACCTAGAAAATCTTGCCAACAATCTACTGTATGGACAAAACAAAATATCCCTCCTGTAGCAAAGAAAACTTCAGACTTGCCTCAAAATTCATGCCAACAACCAGCCTCGAAATTCCTGCCCTTTTTCCTTGTACGGACTATACGGATCTGTACAATACGACCTCCAACAACAACAAAATACCCAACACTTCTCACACATAAAATCTTCTTGGGAAATGTGACCAAGCTCTCTTGAAAACTATGCCAACTCCAACTTCAAACAAATTCTTCCTTACTCTCTCCAAATCTCTCAAAGCTTGTATTGCACACTACCCTAGGCTTACTCTTATAACCTGAGAGTGACTTTTCACCTTCCTCATCCCTAAATCCAAAGACCAAGA